>MU223712.1:447545-458548 GCA_018584345.1 Thuja plicata | reverse complement strand
CATAAGGACACATTTCAGAGGAAAGTCTAAGAGTTGGATGAATGGAAGCCTAGTTTGTCATAGTTGTCTGAAAATTGGTCATACAAGGAAAGATTGTAAGACTAGGGTACCTGCTCCTACTGTTGAGTATATTAGAGCACAGATGAACCAGACATGGGTTAAGAATCTGAACCATGCAGCAGTGAAGCTAGTGCAGCCGAGGTCACCCAATCCAATGGATCAGGTGATCACATCATCTCCAACTAAGCAAAAGAGGTATGTAAGGAAATACATTTAAAATTCTTATCTTACATCAGTTCCTAACATGAAATATGCCAAAGTCCATATTTGCATATGTTAAGATGCACCAGGACACTTTTTGAAAACAAAAATTCCAAGAAGAGCTAATTGCACTATAGGTGCCAAGCACCAGTCGTGGACACTAAGGCCGAGTTCTTTAGTGTATGCCAAGTTTGTTGGTTGAGTATAGTGAACCGAGTGACATGCAAGTTGTGTTAGATAGCCAAGGACAGCTGGCTTGCACTTACTCAATGGGTAGAACATTTATCGCTTACCTACCTTGACCTTTTGAGTCTATAAAGGATGAACATTTTATTCTTCATTTTACCTTGCAATTTTCATTATTCACGGAGCAATTGAAGAAGTTGCAGAATTGATCTTAACGAAGTTAGCATCAAATAATTCATCAACATATTGTCGACAATCCTAAGGTGAACAGTGTGAAGTGATATTTGTTGAGGTACTTTGTTCTTCATTTTTTGAACTCTAATTTCAAGATTATGGCTGCAAGCTCTTCTGCACCAACCAAAAGTATGGAGGAAGAACAAGAGAAAGTTTAGTTAGTACGGAATGATGTATGTGCACCTCTCAATTTTTGAGCCATTCCTGAAAGTGCAATTTAGAGTGATCTGACCAGAGCTCTCTCATCCATTCCACCAAAGGTACTTATGATCCATGATGTAAGATCTTGTTACATGGTTAAAATTGGTGAATTAGGTGATAGTGAATTGAGACAATCCTACAACAAATTGTGTGTTGGTGGAGTTTTGAAGGAAGAATTCAAACATTTAGCCAAAAAAGGGTTAACTCATGCCCTAGATTTCCCACAAGGTTTCAAAGATGAATGGATTAAGGTCATCCTTAGCTGAGTTCATGATATGTGCATGTGGTTGGATAATGGACCAGTCAAGATAACTAAAAACATGATTCATCGAGTGACTAGATATCCTGTTGTCAATGGGAAATGGACAATGAGAGATAACAGTAAAGATGAAATTATAGTGAACACTGGAGCCATATGGAACAATAGAGGTATGACTATCTCTACAATTAAAGACTTAGAACTTGATTTTGGAGTAAGAGTGATTGCACATAAGTTCTATCACTCGAGTCGACTGGATAGTGTTCCTTGCACAGCTGTTGACCAGGCATGGAAGAATTTTAAGAAGAATCATACATATGATCTTGCTGAGCTACAACAAACACAACTAGCTGAGAACCTAGCATCAATCAGAAAAGCTAAGAGCTCATCTTGTAATTTTGGTTCCTTATTAGTCTGCATATTTTTCTACATTCAGAATACATTTCCTACATTGGGAGATATCATTTGGAAAAAGGATAGACCCATTACAGTTCAGATAAGTGAATGCATTGAGAAATTAGGAAGTAATTTCAATAGTATTATGGGGAACTATTTTGTGGAATTTAAAAGGAGAATGAGATTAAGGACTAGGATTCCTAGATCACTAGTGGAGAAGCACTATGAAGAAATTTGTTTTCTAGTTGATATGGATCACACATATATTTAGGCTGTGACACCTAGGGTAGCATGGTTGGAATCATTTCCCTATGAAATTAACATTGATGAAGCATCAACAACCATCATTGCAGTCCTAGCTGAGGCAATTGATACTACAACAGAAATATTTGGTAATTTTGATGAAGCAAAAGTAAAAATCACAAGAAGTTTGAAGAAGGGAACCATGGAGAGAAAAAGGAAAAAGATTGTGAAAAATCTGAAGAAAATGGTTGGTTTGAATAGTGATGAGGAATGTGAGGATGCACCTTTAGGCCTATCCACTAGACAAGGAGAAGATATATCTACAGAAGAGGAAGTCAGTGCATCTAACGAGATCACTGAGAAGGCTAAGGGTAAGAAACCAACAATTGTCAAAGTAACCAAGCCAAGTAAAGCTAAAACTAAGGTTACACCTCCTGTAGCTAATCGTCCAAGGACTAGAGCATCTACTATTACTGATCCTATAGTACAAACAAAAGTGTATGAAAAAAAGGTTGGAGAAAGCAGTTTTGGAAAGAAAACTAAATTTTCTCCTAAGGCTGAGCCGAGCAAACTAGTAAAGCGACTAAGAAGGAGACTGCACTTGGAGATAGATAGTGATAATGAAAAGACTGAGACTGATGAACCTAGCAACATACCCACTGCACAATTCAAGAAACCCGCTAATATTAATGAGGTATGTGACAATTTGAGAAATTCAGCAGGGTTAGCTACTTTTAAATTCATTAAGTATGAGAAACTGAGTATTGGAGACAAGCATAAAGTTCAGGAAGCACTTTTAGATATGATGAGTACTTTTAAGTTAACTCCTATAGAGATAGGAAACCATGTGCCAAATGAATTATATGAGTTTCTATTGAGAAAATGGGAATTTGCACTTACTACAGAGAGACAGATTAGGGAAGGTAAATTAGCCAAGGTGATACCTGAGTTGACATCAAAATAGAGAGAAAAATTCATTGAAGAATATAAGAATAGGTTTTTTCCTAAGCTCAAAGGTTATACTATTTTGAAAAATGATATTGAAGGATTAGTACAAAAGAGTACTAGGATTTGGAAGGAAATATTTGGACTGGTAGTTCCAAAAGACAAGAACTCTGATGAAGGAACATCTGATCAGAAGGCTAAAGAAGTGGAGATTACCCCTGAGCCACAGATGACACAAGATTGAATTGCTAATAAATAGGACAAGACTAAAGATGCATTAGACTCAGCAAATTCTATTGATCTGACTGCAGACAGTCCAATTGACTTCACAATTGATGATTCCAGCAATTTGAATGCCGAGGGATAGGATATTCCGAGTGGTACAAATATTGAGTTGCCTATTGAGGAAACTGAGACTGAAGGAGGAAAGACCACTGCATCTGGAGAGAGAACTGATGAAGAACTTGAAGTAATCAATGATCAGATAGGCAAAGAGAAAAAGAAAACAGATGCACAAGAGGTAACTTCACAAAATCCACATATTTTAGAGGTTATAAAAACAATTTTAGATAGTGGAGTAGTGATGAAGGAAAATGTTGACAAGCCTAAGGAACAAGAGGCAGTGCAAGTGTTGGTTAATCTACCACACTCTGCATCATCCACTCCCATAGGTCCTAAAACTGGAGGTACTCCCTATCCTCAGACAATCTTGATAGAATTGAAAGAGGCAATGGATATTGATATCGACATAGGAAAAGGTGTTTATAAGATGCAGCCGAGCATCAGCTCACCAGAATTGAAGAGAAGGAAAGTTATGAGGAAGAAGTCTCAAATTCTCGATGTCACATTATATGAGGTAATTGTGATTCCATAATGGGATACCAATGAATTGTCTTTTGAACAAATAGGGACTCTTTAGGAATTACTTAAGAGGAAGAAGAGATAGGAAGAAATGAAAATAGAACATAAGCAAAAGCAGGTGTTACATGATATCAAGGATATATTTGCAAAGGATTTTGACTTTGAAGATGAAATGCCTCAAGCTCCCATTATTGATCAGTTAGTTCACATTGTACAGAAGGTAACTGGTGATGACATAAACAACAATGAAAAAATTCTACAATGGTCTGAGAGGAGATTAAAGAGAAAAGTTCTGGAGAAAATCTCAGAAGAGATTGCAACGAAATAGGTTGAACTTTCTACTCTTGTAGAAATTTTGAAGAAAGTTACAACAAACATTTATTCTTTGTATAGGAAGCTATGTGATGTTGAATTCTTCACAAAGGATAATCTACAGCTTTTTGAGAAGCTATAATTAGATTTGAAATCAACTGGCAATACTTTGGGTAAGTATGCTACCTCTAGCTCATTACATTCTACTAAGTTGATCAATGCACAACGAAGAATTGCCAAGCTTATGGCTGAAGATGGTTAGATTAGGGCCAAATTGATCACCATTCACAAGAACCTATTGCCTCACTTGGAGGTAATACATAAGGAACTTTTAGCTACAAAAGAATTGTCACAGAGAAATTAAAATCTCTCAACTGCAGAAAGTTTAGTGAGTCTAGCTGCCAAGCTAGAGATAAAATTGGAAGTTATGAAGAAATGATAAGTGTGTTTTTGCCACTAATATCAAAGGGGCAGATTGTTAATCTCTAAGTTCTATTGATGATTAGTGACCAACACTTAGTCATTTACTTAGGCAGTTTTAGTTGGCTATCACTATGGCCGAGCTAAAACTATCCAAGGTCGGGCAACACTGCCGAGCAGTATTCAAGTTGCTGAGTTGTATCATGCCGAGCCGAGTAGGATGCTAAGTGTCGAGTGACAAAGATGTTAAGTGCCAAGCAGAAAAGTTTTTGTATACATGTCTGGATTGATTCAAACTTTGAGGATAAGTGTTCAGGCCGACTTGTATAATCTTTTTAGGCCAACTTATGTACACATTTAATATTTTCCTACGGAGTTAATTATGCATTTAATTGTTTTATCCTATGCATGACCTATTGTAATTATTAAATGTAATACCTTGGAGGTATGATTATTATATCTTGATCATTTATCTATATCTCGCTACCAGACTTGAATAGAGATATAAGATTGCTTCTTAACCCTATTTTGTGTGTGTGGAGAGAAGTGGTGACTGCATTTTGAAGTGAAATACATAAAGGGTTATTTTGTTAAGAAGTATAGATCAAGTAGATTGAGAGAACAGTAAACAGCAGAGTAAAGACATATCAGATTGTGAGATCACAGAAGGTACTGGAAAGAGGAGATCTATCATCAGCATCTGAGTGCATAACGAAGGATCATTACTTGAAACATTCTAATCATTGTATCAAGTGAAATCTCTTAACAGAGTGGTTCTAGCAGACCTTTCTAAATCTCTTAACAGAGTGCTTACTTTATTGTAAGTTGAAATCCTTTCACAGGGTAGATTGTAATGATCTTTAGCTCTTAACTGGGCAGACCTTTAACCAAGTAGATTGCATTTTGTAATCAACTTTTGTAGTCCTAACAGGCACACTTTATTGCTACAGTAGTGAAGAATCTTGTGGGTGTCATCCCTGCCCCAGTTTTACCTATTTGGGTTTCTGGGTTACCAAGTTCTTGTGTTATGAGTTATTTATTTCATTGTGTGTATGATATTTGATGTTACATTATATTCATATATGTATGAATGTGGATCAGTTTGTTTTAAGTGTTTAAATTTGAAGATCTGATTCACCCCCCCTCTCTCAGTATCTTGCTTTCCCATTATTGTATTTCCAACATAAGCATCCTTGGGTAGTGCCTTCGTAAATATGTCTGCTAATTGTTTCTTAGTATTCACATATTCCAGTCTCACTTCCTTCTTTTGAACTAGCTCCCTCAAGTAATGATACTTGATAGCTATATGCTTTGTTTTAGAGTGCATTATAGGGTTCTTAGAAATATTAATGGCACTCATGTTATCACAATATATAACAACTAGTTTTTTGATCTCCTCTTTCATACCTTTCAGTAGTATCTTCAACCACACAATATTATAACAATTAACTAATGCTACTACATAGTCAGCTTCAACTGTAGATTGTGAGGTACAATTTTGTTTCTTGCTTGTCCATGAAACGAATCTTTTTCCTAGAATAAATTCTCCACCTATGGTGCTTTTTCTATCATCCAAATTTCCAGCCCAATCAAAATCAGTATAGACTCTGAGTTCAAACTTGTCATTTTTTTTGTAATATAGACCATAATCATCTATTCCTTTCAAATATCTCAGAATTCTTTTTACTGCCATCATATGAGTTTCCTTGGGATTGGCAAAAAATATTGCAACAACACCGATAGCCAGTGCAATATCAGGTCTGATGTGTACAACATATTGCAGCTTTCCAATCATTGACCTGTAAAGGGTTTGATTCACTTCTTAATTTGTATCATCATTTTTTGTTAACTTCTGTCCAATAGCCATGGGTGTACTCACTGGTTTTGAATCTTCCATTCCAAAAGTTTTTAGTATCTCCTTGACATATTTTGATTGAGTAATATAGATACCATTCTTCATCTGATATATTTTTAAGCCAACAAAAGTTTTTATCTCACCAAACATAGACATCTCAAATTCAGTTTGCATCTCCTTTGCAAATGCTTGGCATAATGCATCTTGTCCACTAAATATAATGTCATCAACAAAAACTTTAGCCAATAAAGTACCTTTGCTTTGCTCTATCTTCAAACATAGATTGTTGTTGTCATTGGTTCTTGCAAATCCAATCTTTATGAAATAATTGTGCAATCTCTCATACCAGGCTCTTGGTGCTTGCTTCAGTCCATATAGTGCCTTGTGTAATCTGCAAACCATGTTCTTCTTGCTTGGGTCAACAAATCCATCAGCTTGTTCAATGTAAACTTCTTCTTCTAATATCCCATTTAGAAATGTTGACTTTACATCCATCTAATAGAATTTAAAACCTTTGTAGGCTGTATATGCAAGTAAGGTTCTTACTCCTTCCAATCTTACAATTGGGGAAAATGTTTCTCCATGATGAATTCCTTCCTCTTGTGCATAACCTTTGCATACCAGTCTAGCTTTGTTTCTTATTACCTCTCCATGTTCATTCATCTTGTTACTGAGTACCCACTTAGTACCTATTACATTTTTGTCATTCGACCTAGGTACAAGTGTCTAAGTCTTATTCTTCTCAATCTGTTCAATTTTTTCATTCATGGCATGTATCCAATCTTCATTGTCTAAGGAATATTTTACTGTTTTAGGCTCAAAACCACATAACAAGCATGTATCTTCTCTCAACTTTCTTCTTTTCATAACTAAAAAATTCTTTGATCCTATGATTTGATCAGGTTTATGGTGCCTCCTTACATACTTTGCTAGAGTAGGTTCTTTTTCTATTTTAGATTGTTCATTCACGTTCAATTTAGGTTGATTCTGTGACTTGGCATCTCTATCAGATAGCTCAACAATTACCTCTTTTTGCCTGATAGCTTCATTTTGTGACTCGGCGGGTGCTAGCTGTTGCTCGGAAACCTCTTTCTCAAGTTTAGGTAATTCACTAGAATCTTCCTTATCCATATAGACAAATGATTTGTAACTTTTAACTTCCTATGTGCTTTCAGCTTCATTTCTTTCTGTATACTCATCAATTCTAACATTTGCACATTCCACAATTTTTTTATTGTTAGAATTCAAACACTTGTATGCTTTATTTTTAGTTGAATAACCAAGAAATATGCCTTCCTCACCTTTAGCATTAAGTTTTCTATTTCTGTTATCCTTTAGTATGAAACATTTACTTCCAAAAACTTTGAAATATCTTACATTAGGTGCATACCCATACCATAGCTCATAAGGTGTATTATTAGTACCTTTCTTGAATGGTACTCTATTAAGGGTATAGACTGTTGTACTTATAGCTTCTCTCCAATATTTCTGTGCAACATTTTTCTCCATCATTAGTGTTCTGGCACAATCCATGATAGATATGTTTCTTCTCTCAGCAATACCATTCTATGGTGGTGTCCTAGGTGTAGACATCTATCTTTTTATCCCTCGGTCATTGTAGAACCTATTAAAATAATTAGAAATAAACTCACCTCCTCTGTCAGATCTTAAACATTTCAGGCTTTTACCTATCTCCTTTCCAAATTTTTCCAAGTACCACTTAAATAATTGGAATGCATCATATTTTTCTTTAAGAAACATAACAGTCATCATTCTTGAGTAATAATCAACAAATATAATAAAGTATTTATCTCTACAGTAAATTTTCTCACCAATAGGACCACAAAGGTCAGTATGAACCAATTTCAGAATTCCCTCAGAAGTATGAGTCTTTCTTTTGAAACTAGATTTAGTCATTTTTCCTGATTGACATTGCTTGCACATTGCATTTTCAGGTTTCTTTAAGTTAGGCAGCCCTCTAACCTTTTTCAATTTGCTTATGCTTACCAAGTTATCAAAGTTTACATGACACAACCTTTTATGCCATAACCAAACATCATTATATTGTGTAAACAAGCATGTTTCATTAGCTAAGTCCAAATAGAACAAGTTACCTTTTGTTTGCTCACCACTTCCAACTAGTTCTCTAGTAGCATCATAGATCTTTACCTTCTTGTGATGGAATTAAACTTTTTAACCATAAGTATTCAGCTTTGCAACACTCAATAAATTATAGTTAAGATCATCAACCCAATATACATTGTCACATCTGATCTTTTCAGTCAAGTTAACTGATCCTTTCCCTTTAACAAGACATGATGCATCATTACCAAATTTAACATAACCACCTTTACACTGATCTAAGGTTTCAAATTTATCTTTATCACCAGTAATGTGATGTGAACAACCACTGTCAATAATCCAATGGTCACCTTTACTCATATAAGAAATTAGTGCAGTTTTCTCATCATCATCAGAATCATCTTTCATAGAAACATACACAACTTCTATATAATTTTCATCAGAATTGTCAGTTTCACTATCAAAAGCTTCTTCAGCTATATAACAAGATTTCTTACCTTTGTCTTTGTAATCTTTATACTTTCTGAAGTCTCGGTCATCCTTTCTGTCTTTGTACTTGTTGTCTCTTCTTTCATATTTATCATTCTTATCAGGACATCTTGCAGCAATATGACCAACTTTGTTACATGAAAAACAAATGATAGGAAGTTTACCTTTGAATTTTCCTTTTCCTCTAGATAGTCTTTTTTCCATAAGTGCCTCAAGTTCTTCCAGATCATCATATATAGTGTCGTTGTCACTATTCAAACATTTCTTTCCTTTCTTTGATTTGTTAAGGACCAACTAAGACTTGAATGTAGATTCAATAGGTTGTGGAGTGTAGTTATCAAAATTTTACATCTCAAATGCAGTAAGTCTACCTACCAGACCTTCCAAAGTCAAATTATTATTAGGATTACATCTTAACTCTGGAATTGCAGTGACTCTAATAGAATATACAAGAAGAAGTGTTCTCAGTACCTTTCTCATAATGATGTTATCATCAATGGTTCCCTTAGCTCCTCTAATAGCATTTACAACTTCCTTTATCCTACCATAATATTGAACTATATTTTCTCCTTCTTGCATTTTCATTTCATCAAACTTACCTCTTAAACTTTTAGATTTGGCTCTTAGTATATTTGTATCACCTCCATAGATTTTTGCTAGGGCATCCCACATCTATTTTGCATTTTTACAGTTCTTTATGTCTTCAAACTCATGATAGTTCAGAGATGATGCAACCTCCAACATTGCTTAATTGTGTTCTTTCTTTTCTCTTAACTGTGCAGCTGTGGTAGGTGTAGTGGGGGCTACATAATCACCTTCAACATAGTGCTTAGCAAAATCACCAATACTAGACAGATTATCTTTGTTCAGCTTTGGTACCTCCTTTTTATACATCTTGATCTTTTTCTCCAAGTACCTTCAAACTATTTTCAAGAGACCAAAGCTCTGATACCAATTGTTAGAATGAATTTAGAATAACTGAGATGGGGGTGAATCAGTCATCCTCAGGTCTAGATGTACCAAATTAAACTTTATACCACTTTGAACAACTCAGATTTGCTCGGCAACAATAGCATAAATCAACAACATACATATGCAGTTTTACTATTCAAATGTAATAAGCTTGCAAAAACTTAACAGTAAAACACAACATAAACATTCACACAAGTTGACACCAGTATTTAACGTGGAAACCCAATTTGGGAAAAACCACCAATAACACACTATCAAGTTTTCACTCTTCTGAAGTGAGCTATGTTAGGAGCCAACCTTGTTAAAGGTTACAAAACACATTGCTAAATGTGACCTGGTTAAAGGATTTAAACACCATGTCAGGAGTGGCCTTGTTAGAGGACTTAGAACATTCCACTTGAATGTCACCTTGCTCAAAGGATTTATAGAATGACTGTTAGGTCAACCTAGTTAAAGGATTTTGACTGATATAATGGTTAGAAAGTAATCAACAGGTGTGATCTGATACATACAAATTACTTTGCAAATCCAAATCCAATTAAGCTCTAATGCTAATTCACTGAGTGGCCTCCATTCTCTTTTCAATCTTTAGATATGCTTGGAAATCTGTCAAGCAATCAGTCTTGCAGCTCTCTGCTTCTCTACTCAGCCTTCTCTGCTAGATCATGCCAATCAGTCAATTAACTATGAAATCCTCTTGCATACACATCATCCACCTTCTTACATTTTTGAATAACCCCTTGAGGTTATCTTATACCTCTTCATCCAGGTCAGATAAATATTTTGCCGCTTAATCAAGATCGTAGATCTTAGGTTAGGTCAGATCCAATGGATCTTTCCATCTTTACATTTAATTTAATTCTCCAAAGAAATCACTAATTAAATCTTTGATTCATGCATTAATTACGGTTACCCATGCATTTAAATAATGTGGACCAATCATGCTTATCCTCAATTAACTTTACATATCTTGATAAAATCAACTATGTTGGCCAGATATATCAAATCTCAACCGTTACCAAAATATTGTTGCTCAACCAACACTTTGTTCTTTCACTCAATCATTACTGGTTTCCTCAGCAATTTACTGACGCTTGGTCATCACAGACTTTTCTCGGCATTAAGTGTTCTCAGCAAACTGTCATCAAAAGATAAACACCTTACTTTGCCAATGTGCCAACTGATCAAGTACCCTTGTGATTTCCCATAACTCAACCATTTCACTTGGTCTTCTTGTTATCCTTGCCTTCATCAATCAATAGATATGGTACTCAAATAGATAGCAAT
>MU223712.1:411430-443908 GCA_018584345.1 Thuja plicata | reverse complement strand
GAGACCCCCCCCCCCCCCACAAAAGTGTTTTTTTTTTTAATTATTATTTTTATTTGTTTTTTTAAATTAATTTAAACTTAGTTTTATTGAAATTATTTTTTTAGTTAATTAATATATTAGTTAATATTAATTTTAGTTTATTTAATGAGTGTTATTTAGTTTTTTTTAAATTTAGTTTTAATTATTGTATATTTAGAATTATTGTATTACTATTATTAATATTTTTTTAATTGTTATTATTAAAAAAAAGTGGGTTATTAATTAGCAATTTTGTTTATTATTAAATAGATGTTTGATTATGAAAATAATATCTATTTGAGTTGATAAAAAAAAAAACATCTATTAGAGGTTATATCTGTATTTTCCATTCGAATGTAATTATAGATGAATTGTTAGTAATTATTTAATTATATTAATTTATGAAATGAATATTTTATAAATTTGCCTATTGGAGCTTTGAATTGCATTTTCTTGAGAAGATTTAATTATAGTCTTTTTAGTAATTTTACTAGATAGATAAATTTGCATATCAACTGTTATAAATTTGTGTATCATTACGTTCCTTTATTAGTTCCTTATAGGGATGTACTTTTTATGTCATGATGTGCATGTTCTTTATGTTGTAAACCTTATCATGTCGGGTATCTGTTAGGGTTTTGGGATATGAACCTTCATGGTGTCTTGTGTGGGATTTCCAATACATGTCTCTTATAATGTTGTCTTGGTTCGATGATCTTTCTTGAACCTGGTATGTTTGTACTCATGTTATGAGATCTTTTGAGAATGTCTCATGTTGCTATAGTTAGTTGAGGACTAGTAGTTCCTATATGGGTAGGAGCCAGTTTATGATATTTATGAGATTATATTTGTGATCTTGAGCTTAGGGGGTGGTTAGTTAGGTGCATCTTAGGGGAGTGGCTTACAATAGGATTCTGGGGCCCAGAGAGGCCAGTCCGGGGTGACCTATCGTAAGTTTGTTAATAAGTGATAACTTAATAATAAAACTTGGGATTTACATTAATTACAAGATTGATCATGATGCCTCGCTCATGCCTTGAGTGCTTGTAAAGACCGAGGATGAGAATGGGATGATACCTAGAGAGCAGGTATGATTAGATTCCTCGTCATCATGAGAGGGTATTCTAGTTCTGCATGAGTCATGTTGAGGGTCTGGGGTCCAGAGAGGCCAGTCCAGGGTAACTTGAGTGATTGACAATGTGATGACACTCCCATAGAATGTATCCTAAGTCTCCTCCATAGGTCCTGTTGTACCTTTTATGGTTGTGTCTTTGACATTTGGCTTTTGGATTCAGTATTTGGTTTATGTTGGTGTTTTGGATATCTTATGTATGTTCCTTTATCTTTGGATGGTGTACCTTCTCTTGATCTTGGATTTCTAGTTATCTTGATCTTTCCATCCTTATAATTTGGCTTTAGTCTTTCTCGTTGTGATAAAAAAGCTTCTAGGATCTTCCTATGTGTTCTTTATGATGGCTTATATACCTTTGATTTCCTTCATGTTGTATAGCCGTGTGAGTGTGCCTGTTATTATCTCCCCAGCACGGTGGGAGTGGACCTTTGGTTCCACACAGTTGGGTGGTAGTGATTCTTATTACCATTGAGATTTGACAGTTCTTTTTCATGCTTGGATGATCTTTGATGTAGTTCTATCTTTTGATTCTTATGGAGACTGGTTCAGTTTCATGATTTGTATATTTGTAACCATATGTGTATATTGGATGACATCCTTTGGAGGATGTATTGTGTTGTTTTCATCATGTTTATCTTTGGAGGTTTTGATCTTATCATATCAGTTGTGATCTTGTAAGTGTGTATCGAATGTGATACCTATGTTAGTTGTTGTATCATACTTGTATTAGAGTGATTACTACATACCCTGTGTCATGTGCAAAGGATGTAAGTTATGAGATGTATATTATGGATTCAGTTGATGTATCCTTTATGATTAGTTCTTTATATTTGTTCTTCATATATTATTTTGTTAAAGTAATTCTACATCAAGGAACCCTCGAGAATTTTTATCTATTTCAAGTTGTACTTATGTATATGTCATGTATCTCATTGCATTGCTTCCGCATTGTTATCATTATTGTTTGTAAACATTTAAAAAAAAATATCCTATTAACTTAGTGTCAGGTTTAGGTTAGTTCTCCTGGGTTCCTTGGTGGGGCATTACATGTCTTCATCATTGACTCTCATTAGGTTCATCTCTTCCTCAAAGTAATCTACCCCCTTAAATAAAAAACATATGCATCAACATGGAGTAGCATGCAAAAGGTTTGGGAACTTTTTTTGTTCTCGATGCCTATCAAACCCTAGTGAATTAAGTCGGCAATGTATGGAGGAAAATAAAAAATTATTTCTAAATGAGGATGCAATATCTGGACCATCATGAACATATAATGGTTGGGCATCTCATTTTCTTTATCATCCCCAAAGATTTGACAAAGAGCCCAATATACTCCTCTGGCTTTTGGAGTAAACTAATCAAGTTTAAAAGCTTCTTAGGTGTTTGGCCCTACCAGAATCAAGTCCCCAAGTTTGTTAAAAAATTCCTTCAGTAGTTCTTCTCTAAAATAGCTCCTTTGAGCTTGATATATTTCTTTAAACTGATTGAAGTCAATCTTATCCATAGGGGTATCTTGATCATTGAACCTAAAAAGCTCTCTGATTTCTTTTGTAGTCACACTGATCATGATGTGTTCATTCTTGTCCCTGAACACTATAGCTATGTGGTCATACTTATTAGCTATCTACATAAGCATGTCTATAACCATAAAAACTCCATGCACCACTAATTTACCTACATCAAACTACCATACATTACTGTTTGGGGCACAAGCATTTCTCTTGCTGAAAACTACTTTGAACAGAGCTAAACCAGTCATACCTATGTTGGCATCTCTAATCCATTTACCCAAATCATACAGAACCTCACCAAATTTAAAACATGGGTTTTTGGGAACTACCTCCTTGATTTTGGTTGAATCATTAGTTTACCTTGTCAACTACTATAACATGTCATCACACACATTTCTCTCATGGTAGTATATTTTCCCTTTAAACTGTCTTCTAGGAGGCATCTTGAATTTAGGATTTTAAAGTCTAACAATTAGCAATTTTGATAATAAAAAACTTCATACTTCAAACCCTAGTATTCCTTCAAATTTCTCAGAACTCAACAACAACAATATAATAAAATTACCCATTTTGTAGATAGCTTGAAAATCTGAATGTGATCGCTGCAACTTTGCTTCGCTCTACAACTTTGACAATTATGCAAAATAAGACTTGAATGATAAATCAAATAAAAATCCCATAATCTCTGAGCATTAAATTCTTACTACAGAGAAACACAAGTTCACCATTACTTCATCTGAGTTCAAAATTTTACAGCTAACAGTTCATAACTTGTTACTTTAGCATTTTAAAACACAACCGTTGATCTTGACAGATTTTCTTTACATCGGACGGTCCATAGCAAGTCTTTTAGAACCTTCATCTCCCTGGACACATGTGACAATGACGTGTTCCCTCAAAGGTTATGTTTTGAACACTTTTGATCTGAGGCTTTACGCCCACCATTAGATCTTTACATAGTTACTTGCACTTTGCATTACTTTACGTTTCTAGAGGGTCTCATCACGTTGGATACACGTCACCATGGTGGATTCTCTTGAAGGTTAAACATTTGTCACTTTATGTTCAAGGCTTAACACCACCCATATGATCTTCATAATCTTTTCTTCCTTTACTCAACTTTATAACCCGTGGTTATGATCTTGAAGAGACATGTGGTGGTACCACATAATGCCTTAATGGTTAAATCCACATCACTTTTAATCTGATGAAACATGCCAGCCGTTAGATCTTCATTAATCTATCTTGTCTTTAGTCAACCAACTGTCTACCAACCATGGTCTCAACTTGCCTAGTGGGACACGTGTCACAATGACGCATTCCCTTGATGCTTAAAATCCCTTCATCTAGTGTCTGAGGCTTAACACCCACCATTATATCTATTTGAAGATGCCACTAATTTATCTGATTCTTCAATATAATGTTGGGCCCGCTGTTTCCCAGGTGTCAACACGGGGCTTTCCCTCAATGGTTATTTCATCATCATCTTTACTGTGAGGCTTTGCGACCACCATCAGATTAGATCTAACTTGTCTTCTATTTAACTTTAAATTTATGACTATGATCTGTATCCATGAACACTCCAGGAACTATCAAATTGCCTACATTTAGATCCCATATATTGCAATCTAGGGAGGGAGCATTTCTCTAGCTATAAGCAGTTTTGAACAGATTTAAACTACTTGTGCTGATCTTGGTGTCTTTGGTCCATCTACCCATATCATACAAACCTTCCCCGACTCTAAAACAAGGATGTATTGGAATAATTATCTTAATCTGGGCAGAATCATTTATAGACCATCTTAATTGTTGTATAAGGTCATCCCGTACATTTCTATCTATGTACTCTACATTACCAGTGAATTCAATGCTAGGGACCATCTTTCGAACTTAGGGCTTTCTTACGAGAATGATTATTAGATTATATCAATAATTATGTGACTCTTTTAGAATTCAAAACCCTACTGGAAGCATGAATTTTACTATTTCACAGAAGACTTACCCGTTCTACAATTTTGTCACACAAAGCTCGATATCACTGTAATTTTGATCTTTGCTTCAATTACTTTGACAATCATGGTAGCTTTGAGATCAAGCAATTAATTATATGGCTTCAATCAAATTAGTCTTTCACATTGAATTTTATTGAAGTGGCCACATGCTCTACAATCAATTCATTTGGTTTGAAACTCGCGGCTTAACAGTTCACTGATGACTATTTTGAGAACTTTAAATTTGGACCATAGATCTTCAACAGTATCTCCTTCATCAGGCGGATCTTATTACTTCATGGGAACAACTATTCATTTGGGACACATGTTAGCATGACTTGATCACTTAAATGATAGATCTTGTGCATCTTCTCCAAAATCCATTAAGTCAGCCCTTTGATCTATCTTAACCTGGCCACAAGTTACTTTACCCTGAGTTTACTAACTGCAGATGCAACTTATCAACTTGGACACGCGTCAACACTGCTTAATGGCTTAGATGCTAGATCTTCCACATCTTTCCTTTAATTCATTAAGCAGGCCATCAAATATTTCTGAAACTGCACCTTCTTTAACTTATCTCTGCGGTGTACAGGGCCCACCAACTGCCACACATCACCATGACTTAATCGCTTAAACTTTAGATGTTGATCACTTTGCCTTTAAGTGATTAAGTCAACCGTCAGATCATTTTTCACTTGCTCTGTCTTTAATTTCTTCTTTACACCCTCAGCCGGACCCATTAGGACATGTGCCATCATAGCTTAATCGCTTATATGATAGATCACGTTCATAGTATCAAAAAATTATATGTGCAAAATACTAACAAACTGCTAAGTATATACAACATATATAATCCTTAGTCATTTAATGTCTCCCCCTATGTATATGTCAGTATATCATTATTTATCAGTAGTACTGTATAGTGCCTTCCTATTTGTACATATCATTTTCCCCATATGAATATACATATACATATCATTTTCATTTGCCCATCTGAATACATATCATTTCCTCTTTTTTGATATTAAGGGCAAAGGTCTATACCTTAGAGCTTATAAAAAATGTGGGAGTGTGAAGACTTCATGTCTTCAATCATTTTCTCCCATTGTTATTTTATGTTCTCCAGAGCCATGTGATCGAGTGTGATCTTGGAATGCATGTCATCGATGATGTCTGCTACAGACATCTCAGGAGTTTCTATCAGTTGTCGTGTTGAACTGATGTGTTGTTGAAGCAGTGTAAGGTTCGGTAGAAGTTGAGCTTGGAGCTCGGTGACCTCTTCCCTGAAGTGTGTCTCTACTTCCCACAGTTCCTTCACCTTTTTATCTCAATGGTCTTCTCATAATGCAACTTAATTACATTGTCTCCATCAGTGGTTAAGCTATTAGCATTGTTGGCTAGATCAGTCTCTAACTTTGCTATGTTGTCACTATTATCTTTAGTGAACTTGTCTAATGTGCTCAGTTGTTAAATTAAGGTTATAGCTTCAGTTATAATTGGATATAATTTAGTAATGAATTCTGACAACTTTACCTTATTGAATGCCACTTCTTGGTTGATGTTCTCAATGAGCTTTCGCTAGTACTTCTGCTCTGCTCTCTCCTCAATTTCCTTCTCTGAATCAATATTTTGAGTTGTTATTACTTCGGTGAGAGTGGCTAAATGATCAAGAATTGGCTTGTTCTAATCAATATCAACATCAAGTACAATCTGGTGCGAGATGTCCCTCGTTGTTGTCAGTACCATTGAGTCTTGGTGTTGTTTCTCTAGCTTCTCCTGTAATGCCTTCCTTTGACATATTTCACCGTATTCTTGTAATTCTTCAAAATCAAGTGTAGTTGGGTCACATTTTGGTATTTCAATAATTTCTTCCAGGGTGACTTCCAACTTATTCTTCTTAGATTTCTTCTTCTTTTGTGTAAGACTTGAATGTAAAACCATTGCCAATTTCTTGCCTTTCTCAGTTGTGCTAGATGAAGTTACCTATTGTGATTCTTTTTGTTGTTGAGTGTCATTTTCAGATTTTTGAGTGTCTATAGACGTCTCCACATTCACCTTCACATTTTCGATAGCACCTTTGTTAGTTTTCTCAGGAGTGCCATCTTTAGGTTTATCTCCTTCATCAGTGTCTTTAGCTTCATCATTCTTTGTTTCTGCATTCTTCTCTATTATGTCTACATCTTCTTGTTTTGAATCTCCTCATGTAACCTTATCAGTGTCAGTTACTATTTGAGTAGCTCCAATATCTTTCTGACCATTGGTGTTGTCTTTCTTTTCCTTTTCCCCTGCATCCTTAGGAGTATCCTTTTCAGGTAACTAGTTTGATTCTTGTATAATATTGATAACTTGTATCAATATTGGCATGTTGCCTAGTAATTTCACTTGTGCAGTATCAACTGTTGTGTCTCGCTCATTGGTTGTGTCCTTTGCAATATTTACATCTTCATCTTTATTAACTTCCTCTGCTGGGTCATCAGTAATGTCAATGATATTGTTATCCACAATGTTGTCATTTGTAGTGTCTGTCCATGATTCATATGCAACATCTATATTTTTGTTGCTGGTTGTGTCATCTTCTTCCTTTTCTAACTCAATAGACGTATCATCTTACGTATCTTTTATTAAGATCTTTTCTTGAGTTTCCTTTTCAACATAATTCTTGGGGCTTTCTTCCTCAGTAGGTCTATTTAGAATTTTACACCATTTCTTATTGCTATCTTGTTCAAGCTCTATAAGCTTTCCTTCAAGAAATTTATATGCTCTCAACTTCGGTGAGAACTCCTTTTTGTATTTCTCCATCATCTCATCTATTTCTACCTTCTTGGATTTAGGAGGCATGAGAGTAACAAGTACTCTTTCTCTTATTTCCTTTTAATTCTTCAAAACAAATGTCCATCTAGAGTATAGTCTTTCTAATATCTCCCTCGGTACATTATTACCTTCAAACTAAATCGGTACATATTTAAACTTGTACATTTTTGCTGTGATGTCATCCTCAACTTTGTTCTGATCTTATGGATCTAGTTTCAGCCATCTTCTAATCTTAGAATCTGTAATAGATCCTGAATTTGCAATATATTTATAAATGTCATCAATAGATTCTGGAACTTTTACCTTGACATTTTCTGCCTCTATAGCTTCATCTTGTTTGGTGTCTTCAATATCTTCTCAGGTTATGATGATCTTCCTTCCTCTCTTCAGTGTGGTAGCTTTCCTTTTGTATGTTCTGACCTTTCCTTTCTTCAAAGGTGAAGGATTTGAATCCTTAGATGTTTGGCTTCTAGTTCTAGAAGCAACTGTGGTCCTTGGCTTTTTAGTTGGTGGAGGAGGTGGTGAATCTGACTTTGTAGCCTCGGAGTCATCCTTTTCTTTAGTTTCACCGATAGGAAGTTGTCCTTCAGTTTCTTCCTCCTTTGTAGTTTCCTCTTCTTGCTCGGTTTCTTCCTCAATTGCTGATAGTATCTTCTTGAGGTTCTTTATCATTTTTTCCTTCTTTTTGAAATTTTATTAACAAACAGGCCAGATTTTATTCTTGTGTTGGCCTCCTCATATGTTCCAAACTTGGGTTGTTTCTTATCCAGTGGTTCATTAATCAAGGCATCAATTGCCTTAGATGCAAGATCAATGTTTATCTCATATTCTAATGGTTGAAGCCATGTTGTCCCTGGTACAGCAAGCTTGATATATGTATGATTTGTATCAACCATAAAACTTATTTCATCTTTATATTTCTCAATGATTTTCTTGGGGATCCTTACCCTATTTTTCAATCGGTCTTTGAATATATTAAAGTATTCATCCATGACTATCTCAAAAATTTCTCCCAGTTTTTGTATATGTTCACTAATCTACATGGTGACCGGTTTTGTGCTATCCCATTTCACATCTCCTACCGATGGGAATTTTTCTTGAAAGTAGAAGAAAATACACATTATGAGTGAGCCAAACTTATATGTGTTTGACTTCACATTCTTGATAGTCTTTAAATTATTTTTTAACTGATTCAATAGTAGTTCGGATAAGTCCAATTGTGTTCCTTTCTTCACAATCTTATACACTCTGTCTACTGCATCGGATGTAATGTTGTTCAATCTGCTAGCTTGGAAGAATTTGTAGCCTAGTATGTATGCACCAAATTTCATCTCATCATCGGTTATGGTGGAAATTTTTAATCCTCTGCCATCCCATTTGGCTCTTGTCATCTTCTCAGTCTCGGTCTTGGGTGGATGCTTCAGTGCTTTTACTTTCTCGGTTACAGGGTAACCAGTGACCGCATGGATAACATCTCGGGTTATCATCTTTGGTTCATCCAACCAAAGCATATGGTTGTGTATTCAGCTTAGTACTAATTGAATCCACTCAGTTTTGAAGACCTTCAGGAACATTAGGGCATTGGTGAGCCCTTTTAATTCTATATGCTTATGTTCATCTTTCAGTGTTCCATCTTCGTTGCATAGCTTCTTATAATCTTCTTCAACCTTGAAATCACCTCTCTCTACAATCTTGTAGTGTATAAAAGATCAAACATATTCCACGAGCAAAAACCTAGCTAGTATTCATGAGAATACTCTAGCATCGTCGGGTTGTGAGGCAACCTCAGGATGAATCTTGTAGTTTGGTTCCTCACATGTCGAATTCTTGATGAGCTTGAACTCATCCTTCTTTGTGTTATTCAATTTCACAGTTCTTGATGTTAATGTGATTTTTCAATTTTAGGGCTTTCTGTGAAATGCATGAAGTAGAGTTGTCAGTTTTGTAGAACTTGCTGTTTACACTTGCAAAGATTTTTGATATGCGTGGAGTGCTTTGTGTTTATTTGTGGTCACTCTATGATCCTTTCGCTCTGTGCTCCAAAAATTGCTCTCGTCGCTCTACTCTGGTCATGGTGAACAATGAGACCACCCAGTTTCCTTTTTATAGCCATTTGACCTAAACATGTATCATTAATGCTTACCAAATCCTCAGTGTGTGAATACAGAGTTCGTCAGTTAAGACTTTAAACTTTCCTTAGGTGAGAACATGACATTTCGGTTGGTCATTATACCTCTTTCCTTTACTGACGGGTTTTGGTATTGCAAACCACTTGTTCACTTTTCTCAGTTTTTGATGAGGCTCGGTTTATACTAGCAACTTTGCTTTTAACCGATGCTTCTCGGTAAGTATAGGCAGTCTCATCTTTGAGTGTGTACCAAAAGATTTTGGTATATATGCCCGAGAGCACATTTATCATAGATTTTAACAAGTAATACCATGATGCATCTTTTTTATACTCATTTGGCATTTAATCAATATATTATGGAACTGATGTAAAGAAATAACTTGGGTGATGCAGTTCCATACTTACTTGTTCTTCTTAGGTGGGGGTGGTGATGTCACCGGATCCATTGGATGGGGTGTCACTAGTTGCATTTCTTGGTCTAGCTTCATCATTGTTTGAATTTTTTCTCCACATTTTGTCTCTTTCCCTTCGGATGTCTTCAATGGTATTTCCATTGGGATATGTGTTGGTCTCTGTCATTTGGTCTTTGCAGTCTTTCTTGAGATGACCAACTTTATGACAATGTATGCATGTCATTCCGGGGTAAGTCCAGCCTCTAGACTTTCTTGTCCACTGTCTCATACAGTTTGCAGCAATGTGACCATATCTTCCACATGATGTACAATTTTTCCAAGTGTTGTAATCCCATACATACTGGTTACGCACTCTCTTTGGTTGATAGAGATTTTCTTGACCTTTAGGCTTCCATGCTTTCCTTTTCTTTTTCCAACATTCAAGAGTTGTGTGCCCGTTCATTTTGCAAGTAGGATATTATTTGTCCATGTAGGTTTCCTTCTTTGGTAGTTCCATCTCAAACTGACATTCATATGCTTTATGTCCTTTCTTTTTACATTTATAACAAAATCCTATGAATGAAGATGTAGATTTAGGAATACCTTTCATTTTGCCTCTTCATACATTTGATGTATGGCATTGCTTTCCACAATGATTGCATGTAAGCTTTCTTGGTCTTGAATTTATATAGACATTCTTTGGATTAGTTTGATTTGATGATTCTCCATTCTCGATGAAACCTAGACCGGTATTGTTGTTGAATCTTTGTTGTCCTTCAAGAAAATCATCCATTCTTTTATTGCTTTCTTCATCTTTCTTGATAATTTCATTATGCTGCTATTGAATTCTTATTTCATGTTTCAACTTTTTTTCTCATCCCTCAACTCACAGATATCTTTTATTCTTTCAACGAGTTCAACATTTATTTTGTTTGCCTCTTGACTCATAAGAATAATCTGATTTGTTATCTCATGGTGATTCTCTATAAATCTTTGTATTTCAGACTCCTTTTCTTGTAGCTTTTCTGTAATCTTTCTTCTATCATCAATAGCTAGTGTTCTTTCTTGCTAAGCTTGTCTAGCATTTTTCATGACATCAATCTATTAGTAATAACTAAGAGGAGGGGNGGGGGGGGGGGGGGCGGTGGTGAATCAATGGCCTCAAAAATCAATCCTTAAATCAACCCTTAAAACTTATTACCACTTTTAAGCCTCTAGTTATATTAAGTCCTACAAGATGAATGCCTTGAAATACTTATATCAAATTACTACTTGTCAGAATGCTTTGTAAAACCTTCTATTGTATGTTTACCGATAAGCAGTCTTTCTATTTACTCAAACACAATAAATAACTAGTGTATACCGATCAATCTAGATTTACTTATGTGAAATGTAAAACAATAAAGTAATGACTCATAAACACATGACACGTGGATTTTTGACATATAAACCCTGTTAAGGGAAAAACCACTAGGACTAGTACCCCAAATTTTCACTCTTCTGAAGTGAGCTCGGTTAAGAGCCAACCTTGTTAAAGGTTACAAACACACTGTTAGGTGTGACCTTGTTAGAGGATTTATATGAATAGTTTGTCACTTAGTATCTAGCATCTAATGCTACCATCCTTGATCAAACACTCTCTTGGCCTGTCAATAGTTATCGGGCATATCCAATGCTACTTTGTATGATCAAACTTTTTGATACTCCTAGGGATGTATCTCAATTAGAAAAGACTTTTAAGTCCTGCTCGGTTAAGAGACTTGATGCTTCAGTGGTTAAACTAAAATAGTAAATTGATCTGTTCACATATACAACTAGAATTGCATATTTTTAGATCTATTGTAAGTGCATTACCTTTCTAATCAATGTTATCAATTCAATACCTTTGCACCACATGGTTCTACTTTGTGATGTTGTATCACTATTTGTTGATGTCTGCAAAATTTAGCTCTTTCCTCAGCTTGATTGATCAAGTCTTAATGAAGACTTTCTTCTCCTTCAGAATCTCTTCAGCATCTATTCTTTTGTCACTCCCCTTATTCATAATGAATAATCTTGTCTCTTATATATACATGATTTCACCATTTCTTGGCTTTCTTGATCTTGGTGTGATCCACAATTCTCACCAATTAGATTTAAAGAAAAACTATAGTTTAATCTCATAGAGATCTTCTTGCCAACTTGAAAAATAAGCTTTAAATCCTTTACTTATCTTCATCTTTATCTTGTTGTTTAAAACAATGATAAGTACCAGTTAAGTCTATATTTAGCTCTTGACAACTAAGCATTTTATTGTTTCTGAATTCTTTGTTCTGGCGGTCAATACTTTAGTTAGTTGTCGGTGACAACTGACTACTCCGTTGGTGTGACTTAAAATGTCTTCGGGATCTCCGTCCGTTGGGAAACACTATAATTTTTTCCATCGGGTTACACTAAGTTTCTGTCTGTCGGGTAACACTGTAACTTTGCTCGTCGGTAATGCTATGCATTTTCTCATCGGGTAACACTGTGAATTTTCTTTCTTTGGTTTGTTCTGTTCATCGGTGTGCATTCTTTCAGTGTATACAGTCACTTATTCAATACTTGACTTTTATGCATTACTGATAGCATAGCCTTTGATTCATTGGTTCTTTGAAGTCTTTAGCATTATGTACATGACCATACATATTATATCAAGTTGACATCAATGACAATAAAATACATTAATTGATTTAATGTCTTGCATTAACTTTGTATGTCTTGGTGATCATCAACTTAACATCTTCACACATTCAATCAGTTATAGTTCATCAATATCTCCCTTTGGCATTGATGAAAAGACACTACATTATCACACTATATTATCACTAATACAATATGAAATATAAGAGTTGAATTTCATCAAACTACCAATCTTATGTAATATAACTAATACAAATATCTAGTCCTCGGTAAGCACTCATAGCTTTGATTTGATTTTTTTAGCTTTCTTTATGTCTTCAATCCCTTCACTGGATAGATGTAGAATCTTTCTTCTTCTGACGTGATGTGTTTTCTTCTTGTGTCAAACTCTCTCCCTTTGACTGTTCTGTTCTTTTGATGTCTCTTGTCAGCAATTCTCTCCCTTTATATGTACCCTCCCTTTCTGGTTACATCTCTCCCTTTGGATAATGTGATGGATATAATCTCTCCCTAATGTGATAATAGAAATAATCTCTCCCTTTGAAAACAATTTAAAACAATCCTTTCTATCCATAATATACTCCTTGAGTTTCCCAATCCATCAGAAATATAACAACTCTGGTACTTTGGAGTAGATAAATATCTTGTTGTGTATAGATGTATCTTTGAAGTCCATTTCTTTTCTTGCATCAACATGAATGATATTTTGATAATATGTAGGCTGATGCAGCCTTCTAATCATTTTATTGACTAGTAGACAAGGGTCTGACCCCAAGTTTCTTTCTCAAGTACTCAAATGCATCCTTGGGTAGTGGCTTGGTGAAGATATTAGCTAATTGTTCCTTGGATTGCACATACTCAAGTGTCACCTCCTTTTCTTGAACTTGTTCTCTCAAACAATGATACTTGATAGAAATATTCTTTGTCTTAGCATGCATGACTGGATTCTTGGAAATGTTTATTGCACTTGTATTGTCACAGTAGATAATTACTGGTTCAAGAATTTTCATATGCATACCTTCCAGTAATTATTTGATCCATGCAATATTTGAGCAGTTTGTAGAAGCAGCAACATACTCTACTTTTGCAGTAGATTGAGAGATGCATCCTTGCTTCTTGTTGATCCATGTGACAAGTTTGTCACCCATAAAGAATGCTCCTCCAGTTGTTATCTTTCGGTCATCATTGTTTCCAGCCCAATCAACATTGGTAAAGACCTTAAGTTCAAATTTGCCTTCTCTTCTATACCATAAGCCATAGTCCTTGGTATTCTTTAGATATCTTAGGATTCTTTTCACAGTATTCATAAGTGATTCCCTGAGATTAGCAAAAAATCTTGCAACTATTCTTACTGCATGTGCAATATCTGGTCTAGTATGTACAACATACATGAGTTTTCCAATCATAGATCTGTACAAAGTCTAATTTACCTTAGGTGACTTTTCCTCCTTTGTCAGCTTACATCCAATTTCCATCGGTGTTCCAACTAGTTTGGTATCTTCCATCTTGAATATTTTGAGCACTTCCTTGATGTATTTGGATTGTGTAATGAGAATACCTTCATCTTGTTGCATGATCTATAGACCAAGAAAGAACTTGATCTCTCCAAACATAGACATCTCAAACTCTTTTCTCATTTCATTTGCAAATGACTTGTATAGCAGATCATTACCTCCAAATATGATGTCATCAACAAATATTTCAGCAATCAAAATGTTAGTATCAGTATCTTTCTTCAAATAAAGATTATTGTTTTCATTAGTTCTTACAAATCCAATACTTATGAGATAGGAATGAAGTCTTTCATACCAGGCTCTTGGTTCTTTTTTTAATCCATACAAGGCTTTGTGTAGTCTACATACCATGTTCCTCTTGTCTAGATCAACAAACCCTTCTGGTTTCTCAATGTACACCTCTTCCTCAAGTATTCCATTTAGGAATGGAGACTTGACATCCATTTGGTATACCTTGAATCCTTTACATGTAGCATAAGAAACTAATATTCTCACTCCTTCTATCCTAGCAACAGGTGCAAAGGTCTCTCCAAAGTCAATCCCTTCTTCTTGTGCATACCCCTTACATACTAGTCTTTCTTTGTTTCTGGCGACTTCTCCATTCTCATTCAGTTTATTCCTAAATATCTATTTTGTACCGATGACATTTTTGTCATCTGATCTTGGTGCAAGTGTCCATGTCTTATTTTTCTCTATCTACTTAATTTCCACATTCATATCACTAATCTATTCATCATTATCAAGTGCAGCATTGACAGATTTTGGCTCAAAATCACAAATTAGACCTCTTGTGTTTAGAGACTTACTTCTAGTTCTCATACCAGCCTTCTTGTCTCCAATGATCTGGTTATATGGATGGTTCCTTCTGACATATCTAGAAAGTATAGGTTCAACTCTTTGTCTATCATCTTGATCATCATTTTGTCCTTCATTCTGATCTCCATCACTTGGTACATCATCTTGAGAAATATCCTGATTTTTGGTATTTGCAGCCTAATGCTCGGGTGCAATATTCTGTTTCTCAAGAGCTATACATTGTCGCTCGGGTAGAGTGTAAGGTTCTTCATTGTAAACATACATGTTTTAGTCCTCTGGTTCTTTTGATCTTTTCTTTTCATTCCTATCTGCAAATTCATCTATCTTTACATTTGCACTTTCAACAATTTTGTTAGAGGCTTTATTGAGACATTTATAAGCCTTGCTCTTGGTGGAATACCCTAAAAAGATTCCTTCATCACTTTTGGAGTCAAGATTTCCATTTCTATCATCTTTTAAGATATAACATTGACTACCAAAGATCTTAAAGTAACTTACATTGGGTGTGTAACCATACCATAGCTCATAGGGTGTCTTATGAGTGTCTTTCTTCAATTGTACTCTGTTCAATGTGTAAATAGTAGTATTGAAAAATTCCCTCCAAAAGATTTGGGTGATGCCCTTCTCTATCATCAGTGTCCTTGCACTATCAACAATGGATTTGTTCCTTCTTTTAGCAATTCCATTTTGTTGTGGTGTTCTCGGTGCAGAGACCTATCTTTTGATTCCATGCTCATTACAAAAGTTAGTGAATTCATCTAAAATAAATTACCCTCCTCTATCTGATCTTAAGAATTTTAATTCCTTACCACTTTGTTTTCCTACCATTGCTTTGTACCATTTAAACATCTTGAATGCTTCTAATTTATCTTTTAGAAACATAAATGTCATCATTCTAGAGTAATCATCAACAAAGAGAATAAAATATCTATCACCATAGTAACTCTTTGTCCTCATGGGTCCACATAGATCAGTATGGACTAATTCTAGAATGGCATCAGATGTATGGATTTTGCTTTTGAAACTAGACTTTGTCATATAACCTTTTGACAATTTTTGCACATGATATTGTCGGGCTTAGTCATCGTCGGTAAGCCTCTTAAATTTCTCTTTCTTCTTATCTTTATCATGTTGTCAAAGTTTACATGACACAATCTTTTGTGCCACAACCATATGTCTTCATTTCTAGCCATTAAACAAGTGGTGTCAGTATCATTTAGATAGAATAAGTTACCTTTTGTCTGCTCACCGGTACCAATCAACTTTTCTAATTCATTGAAGATCTTTGCCTTCTTATTTTCAAATGCTACTCTGTGACCTAAATTATTCAACTGAGAAACACTCAATAGATTATAATTCAATCCTTTCACCCAATAAGCATTTTCACATTTTATCAGGTTATTCAACATTATGGTTCCTCTACCTTCAATTGGACAAGGTGTATCATTACCCATTCTTACTGAACCACTATTATAGTATTCTAAAGTATCAAACTTTTTTTTGTCACTGGTCATATGGTGAGTGCAGCTACTATCTATGATCTAGACATCATTTTTACTAAATTTAGATATGAGTGCAGTTTCTACATACCTTTCTTCATCTTCATCTAAATCATATTTTACTGCCACAAACACCATCTTGATGTCTTCATCAGATTCAGTGTCAGTATCTTCATCTTTGCATTTAGCTAGGTAACTGGCCTTCTTTCTTTTGTCCTTGTTGTCTCGGGTATCTCTTCTTTTTGATTGTCGATTGCTTCTGTAATCTCGGTTATCACCTTTGTCAAACTTCTTTTCAAATGACCTGTCATTACTTCTATTATCTTTTCTTCTGTTAGGACATCTTGCAGTAAATTTTCCAATCTCTTTACAATTAAAATATACAAGTGGTAATTTACCTTTTTATTTACCTTTCCCTCTCTGCATTCTTCTAGCCATAAGTGCTTCAATTTCATCAAGATCTTCTTCTTCACTTTCACATTCACTATCTTTTCTCATAGGGTGTTTATGACTTCATTTACTTATTCTCAAAGAAGATTTGAATGTAGACTCTATGTTTGGTGAGACACTATTATCAAAATTATTCATCTCAAATGAAATCAGACTTCCAATCAAATTATCTAGAGTAACATTGTTATTTTCTACTGCTCTCATTTCTTGTATGATAGATACTCTAATAGCATAAGTAGGAAGTAAGGTTCTTAGAATTTTACTTACCACTGTCTCTGCTTCTAGTACACCTCCAACTCCTCGGATAGCATTGACTACCTCTTTGATTCTTGTGTTGTACTGTGTGATTTTTTCACCTTCTTTTATTTTGAGATCATGAAACCTTCCTCTAAGGATTTCTACCTTGGCTCTCAGAACATTTTTATCACCACCATGTACAAGCTTCAATTTATCCCACATTTGCTTTGCAGTTGTGCATGCTTTGACATCTTAAAATTCAGCATCGGAGAGTGAGGAAGCAAGCTCTATTATCATGCAGTTGTGCTCATGCTTCTCTCTCATTTGTTCAACTGTGAGTGCTCCTGTGGGAAATACATATTCAGTATCTAAGTATTGAGTAACATCATTTCCAATACTTGTTAAGTGGAGTCTTATCCTGATTTTCCATGAAGCAAAGTTGTCTTTGTTCAACTTGGGCACATCTCATTTGTTCATCTTGTGATCTTTAGCTTGAGTTGTTAAAATCCCTTTCTAAGCACACAAGCTTTGATACTGATTGTTAGTAATAACTGAGAGGGGGGGGGGGGGGGGGAATCNGGGGGGGGGGGTGAATCAGTGGCCTCAAAAATCAATCCTTAAATCAACCCTTAAAACTTATTACCACTTTTAAGCCTCTAGTTATACTCACTCCTACAAGATGAATGCCTTGAAATACTTATATCAAATTACTACTTGTCAAAATGCTTTGTAAAACCTTCTATTATATGTTTACCGATAAGTAGTCTTTCTATTTACCAAAACATAGTAAATAACTAGTGTATACCGATCAATCCAGATTTACTTATGTGAAATGCAAAACAATAAACTAATAACTCATAAACACATGACAAATGGATTTTTAACGTGGAAACCCTGTTAAGGGAAAAACCACTGGGAGCATTACCCCAAATTTTTACTCTTCTGAAGTGAGCTCGATTAATAGCCAACCCTGTTAAAGGTCACAAACACACTGTTAGGTGTGACCTTGTTAGAGAATTTAAATGAATAGTTTGTCACTTAGTATCTGGCATCTAATGCTACGATCCTTGATCAAACACTCTCTTGGCTTGTCAATAGCTATCGGGCATATCCAATGCTACTTTGTATGATCAAAATTTTTGATACTCCTTGGGATGTATCTCAATTAAAAAAGACTTTTAAGTCCAGCTTGGTTAAGAGACTTGATGCTTTAGTGGTTAAAGTGAAACAGTAAATTTATCTGTTCACATATACAACTAGAATTGCATATTTTCAGATCTATTGTAAGTGCATTACCTTTCTTATCAATGTTATCAATTCAATACATTTTCTCAACATTGTTTTTCTCTGTGATGCTGTATCACTGTTCGTTGGTGTCTGTAGAATTTAGCTTTTCCTCAGCTTGATTGATCAGGTCTGAATGAAGACTTTCTTCTCCTTCAAAATCTCTTCAGCATCTATTCTTGTCACTCCCCTTATTCATAATGAATAAGCTTGTCTCTTATATAGACATGATTTCACTGTTTCTTGGCTTTCTTAATCTTGGCATGATCCACGATTCTCGCTTATTAGATTTAAATAAAAAATCCAGTTTTATCTTGTAGAGATCTTCTTGCCAAGTGGGCAAAATAGATTTAAATCCTTTACTTATCTTTGGCTTTATCTTGTCATTTAAAAAAATGATAAGTACCAGTTAAGTCTATATTTAGCTCTTGACAACTAAGCATTTTTTTTTGTTTCTGAACTCTTTGTTCTATCGGTCAATACTTTAGTTAGTTGTCGGTGATAACTCACTATTTCATCGGTGTGACTTCAATTGTCTTTGGGATCTCCGTCCATCGGGAAACACTTTAATTCTATCCATCAGGTTACACTGAGTTTCTATCCGTCGGGTAACACTATAACTTTGTGCATTTTATCATTGGGTAACACTGTGACTTTTCTTTCTTTGGTTTATTTTGTCCGTCGGTGTGCACTCTGTCAGTGTATACAGTCACTTTGTGAATACTTGACTTTTATGCATTACTGATAGCATAGCCTTTGATTCATTGGTTCTTTGAAGTCTTTAGCATTATGTACATGGTCATACAGATTATATCAAGTTGACATCAATAAAAATAAAATACATTAACTGACTTAATGTTTTGCATTAACTTTCTATGTCTTGGTGATCATGAAATTGACATCTTCAAACATTCAATCAGTTATAGTTCATCACAATCATCCTTACCATCTGTGTCTCTTGATCGATTTGCAGAGATTTAACTTGTCCAGCTAGATGTAGATTGATTTCAGTTAAGCTTGTGATGGTTTCTTCTGATGTATCTAATTCTTTTCTTGTAGTTGATCCTAAAGACTCAAAGAAATCTGGTATCTCTTCCTCATGATAATCTGTCTCATTACAGCGAGATGCCATAATCTTTCTTTCATCTAATAGTTGTCTCATGTTGATTGTGGCTTCTTTATACTATTCATAAAACATCTAAATTTCTAGCTTCTTATTTTCAATATTCTTATCAAGTCTATACTTCTCCATTGTATGATCTTTTCTCCAAAGCCTCTAGGCTTTTCCAAAGAAGATACTTAGCTCTGATACCAATTGTTGGAATTAATGGGAAGTGTGTACTAAGAGGGGAGGGGTGAATCAATACCTCTAAAACTTTTGTATCCTTTAATCAATTAACCTTTGTAATCTATTGTATATATATTAAATCTAATCTATACTGTCTTGATGTGAGTTATATCAATTCATAACATTAACATACATGTGAACGTTCATAGAAACATTCATGAAAATAATTGACACATAACACAAGATATGATATTGCAGAAAACTCCTCTTAGGAAGTAAAAACTGCGGTGAGGATGGCACCCACAAAATCTTCACTATCTGTAGACTGGAAGGGGCCAGTTAAGGCTTACAATTTGATCTACTTGGTTAAGAGTATCTATGGGGACCTGTTAAAGTCTACTCGGTTAAGAGCTTTAGCAACACTATTAAGTGTGCACTCAGTTAAGAGATTTTTAGTTGCACTGTTAAATCCACCTTCCTTGAAAGGATTTTTACACTTTGCTCCACTTGTTAGAATGATAGAAAATTACAAATTTGACCTGGTAAATGCAATCTCCTATTGCTGATATAGATACATTTAATTTTACATGAATGAGATTATCACCTAATGTGATTGAGTAATACCTCTGATTCTCTGTAGCCTCTGTTCTTGGTTCTTGCTAACCAAATTCACCTTTTGTTGTTCTAGTTCTTAAAACTTTCAACCTGATCCATAGATGTGCTCATAGGCTTCATTCATCCTCTCCTCTATTCACATCCTTTTTAATGAATGATTTCATCATCTATTTATAAGATGGATTGACATCATCAAGTTTCACGAAAAACAATGTTAATTCTAAGCTCAGGTTTACAACTTGTACCTTGATCTCCTAGTCTAAGTGTTTTAAATTAATTAGACTAATTAAAGAACTTACATTCATGTTTCTTATCCATAAAGAAATGGATTTAAAACAAATCAAAATCCTATAAATAGAATAATCTTTCTTTATATAACGTGGAAGTCAGATCCACTTTTTGCGGGCTGCAACTGATTCTTGGTTCCTGACGGTCGGTTATGCTTATGTAATCAGTTGTCTGTCTTTCAATTTTGTTCTATCGGTTTCTCTTTAACTGTCTCATCAGTTTGCACTTTATCTTGTACGTCGGGTTCCTCTATCGGGTTCCTCTTTATCTTTCTTCTTTGTAATTTTAGTGCACACACAAAGTTTTGTCGTTGGTTCTCTTTGTACTTAGTCATTTCGGTGATCTTTTTTATATCTAATTTTCAGTTTTCTCTTTGTTTTATCTTGCAGTGTATGCTTATCAAAAGTGTTGTTTGCATACTAATGGAAAATTAATATCATCGCCTATGGGTGAAAGGAAGGAAAAATTGAAGGGAGAAGAGAATAAAACCTTTGAGGAACTTACAGAGATTAAGAAATAGATGATATTTTTGGCTGAGATAGTGCAGTAGATGTTGACACTAGTGACACAGAGAGATGCAGATGATACCAAGTTGATCAGTCAGTCAGATGAGAATGTGGTTCATCAAAACATTGATAGTATCAAAAGTACCAAGGATGATTGGTGTCAACTATTATCAATTGTAGGCAAAATATATGAGAATAATTCCAGAATGATGAATTTGTTGAATGGGACAATGGACAAAGTCAAGACAACATGGAATGAAGGGAAAGAGGAGATATGGGTTAAGAACAAGTACAGAACACCTCTTCTAATTCCCTTAAGATGTTCATGATTTCCTTTATGGGAACATCATCTTTACCTAGGGTGTCTGATGTAGGAGCATCCTAGGATCCTTGGCAATCCTGTATCAAACAAAAACATGTTTTCTTTTGTTCTTTAGCTAGTTTGGATACTGCTCAATGAAGTATTGATTTACCCTGTTGCTCGGGTACTCTTTCTATCTTTCTTTACCGACGGGTCTTGGTGTATGTTGGTTTCTTTTTCTCGGGCATGTTTTTACCGAGTTGGTTTATGTTGCTCGGGTATGATTTTACCGAGTGGTTGTTGTTTCTCGGTGATCTCTTCCTGAGTTTTTTATCTTGATCTGGATGACTTCTGTAGTTAATTCCTATGGCATAATTAATGTGGGGTCTCTCATTGGGGATTGTGTGGACCTAAATCTAGGCCGGGGGGTTTATCCAATGTTTGTTATTGTAGGCTGGCATATTGGTTTCCTTTTGTATTTAAGTTGTATTATGTTCTTAGCTTAGGGCATTAAATTGAGGGAGCAGATCAAAGTGTTGGATCTGAGAATCTAGATCGATTTGTATGTCTTAAAGAAGATCTTTATTTGATCTTGAGTATTATCTTTGTATTTGGATGTAACCGGGAAGGCCTTATAGTCTAACATGTTGGATGTAATGGATTATCTATGATAATAGAGAACTTAATGTTGATTATATTTCTATGTATTTGGTGGTTTCCTCTGTTATGGTTATGTTGGTAATATTTCATGTTTTGAGGTATTATCCTAAAAAATTTATTCCCAAGTAGTCATCTTGCCAAAAAATGTCAAATCTTATTCATAGTGATGCTAATTTTCCCTATAAAATGTTCCACCTAGCTCCTAAAATGATGAAAACCCTAAGTCTAGGGTCGTATTTTGTTTGAATTTGAAAAAATGCCCTAAACGTTCTCGGCGGGTTCTATTTTCAAGTTGCTTTTTCAGTCACTTAAGTGATCTTTTAACCATGTGTTCTTTTCTAATGGGGTCATTTTTATTTTATCCTAAGTCTTAAGCATTAATATTTCCTAAAGTCTTTCTCACACTCATGCAAGTCTTTCTTAATCCAACGGTTCTCACATTCCCTCAAGATGAAGATGATTGATTTTTACAGTTTGAGGGAATGCGCCATGATGACACACGTATCTGGCCAATTTGGTCACAGTTGAGATCTAGGTTGTGAAATCACCATAGATCAAATTTGATCTAATGGCCCGCGCTTTGCCTATGGATGAAAGATGAACGAAGATTAGCATCAAGGGAAATCGCCATTGCGACACATGTCCTAGGTGGGCCAGAGTGTCATCATAAAGGTAAAGTAAAATAGACAACAAGTTAGATCTAATCCTACAGTGGTCATAAAGCCTCATGACAAAGATGTTGTTGAGTTACTCATCAAGGGAAAGCACCGTAATGACACCTGGCAGATCAGTGGGCCCAACAATCTAATAAAGGACATGCTAAATCAGTGGTATCTCCATGAAGATCTGATGGCTGGCGCTAACCCTCAATTATAAGATGAAATAATTTTATCATTCAAGGGAACACGATGTGATGCCATGTGTCCCCCTATGTACTTTGAAAACCGCAGTTGGTAAACAAATGGCTAAGTAAAGATTGATTAAGTTGATGAAAATATAACAGACGACACAAAGCCTTAGATAAAAGGTGATGTTGTTTTAACCAATGAGGCATTGCGCCATGCAGCCATGTGTCTCTGCAGATTAAGGCCACAAGTTGTAAAGATTATTAAAACTCAATAAAGATCGAGGAGATCCAACGATCGGTGTAAATCCTTGAGCACAAAGTAGCTGATCCTTAACTATTGAGGGAAAGCGCCATTGCAATGTTTGTCTAAGTTGGTGGGACCCCATAGTAGCATAAGGTTAAGTAAAGATCAGTTGAGTTAAAGGGGATCAAATGGTTGGCACAAAGCCTTAGATAAAAAATGATCGAGATATATTATTCAAGGGAATGCGACATGATGCCACATGTCTAGGGAGATGAACATTGCGGAGGATTTGTTGTAGACCGTCTGATATGGGGAAAAGCTAGTGAAATCGACAATTCTGCTTTAAAATACAGAAGTAATAACTTTCAACAATTGGATGCCAAGATTTGAATTCGAGAGAAGTAATGGCGAATGTGTGTCTCTTCCCAGTTAAAATTTAATGCTTAAGCTGATGCAATTTATATCTTATCGATCACTCAAGTCATTTTTCATAATTGACAATGATTGCAGAGCGGAGTAAGGTTGCAGTGATCACATCCAAATTTTCAAGCTTCTTGCAGAACGGGTAATTTTCTGATACTAGTATTTCTGGGTCATAATAAATTTAAAGTAACTAATAGGGTGTGCAGTAAGAGAAAGGATTTATTATTGAAATTATCCATTTTTAGACTGTGAAACCCTAAATTCACAATGCCGCCCAGAAGAGAATTCTCTAGAAAGGTCAATTATAAAGATAGAAATGTCTATGATGATTTGTTGCAATAATTGACTATGTCAACTAATGATGCCTCTAAAACAAAGGATTAGTCCCCAAGGATCGGCGCTTGAAAATAACTGAAGGGTTGTATGATTTGGGTCAGTCTGTTAAGGATGCCAAAATAGGTATGACTAGCTTGGCTTTGTTTAAGGTGCTTTTTGGTGCAATTTGACGTAGGCAAGTTGGTAGTGCCTATAATTTTTATGGACATGGACATGCTTGTACGCTTAGCTAGGAATTATGACAACATATCCAGAGTGGTCAGGGATAAAAATGGGCAAATCCTGATAAAGGTGACTAAAGAAGAAATTAGGGAGGTTTTCAAATTGAATGATCAAAATACTTCTATGGATAAAATTGATTTTAATCAATTAAAAGAAGTATACCTAGCCCAAAGAAAATACTTCAGAGAAGGACCCCTGAAACAATATTTTGGCATAGTTGGGGATTTCATTCTGTTAGGGCCTAATACCAAAGAGCCGTTCAAACTGGACTATTTTACACTAAAGGCCAAATCAGTTTATAGGGCTCTTTGCCAAGTCTGTGGAGATGATGAACAAGTTGAAATGCCCATCCACTATATGCTTATGATGGTCGAGATTTTTCATCCCCATCTAGCAATAATATTTGATCTTGTTCCATACATTGCAGACCTAATTCATGAAGGGTTGATAGGTGTCCAGAACACAAAGGTGACTAGACCTTTTGCATGGTACTCCCTGCTAATGCATGTGTTTCTATATAAAGGAGCTTATTATTTTGAAAAGGAGATGGAACTGATAAGAGTGAAGGATGATGAAATCATGCCTTTATAGTTTTTGAATGTAGATATGACTTGGGACAATAAGGAAGCAACTTACATCAATTTTGACAAATATTTTTCTGCTAGACTTAGGGCATTGTTGTTAAAGGATGATCCTAGGATTCCTGTAGCACTATTAAAATATTTGAGGCCAAAAGAATATGACCAAGAACTCAATATAGTACATAATTGGGGTGAGGTTATCCCTTATCCAGTATCAATAGTATTTAGGGTCTATGGCTTCAAGGGGGTTCCAAATATATTACCCTATAGAGTGCCCCTTAAGATAGGGTTAGCAGAGGTCCTAAGATAGATTGGAGGCTTGCAAGAGGATGCACTAATAGGAAGATGAAAAGGAACTATTTTTCATGTGATCACCATTGCTCATCAATTCACGATCACTAAGGGAGGATGGAAACACCTATAGGATTATTTAAAACCCTATAATTTGACCACAAAAATATCTAGGTGTGCTGATCCAAAGGCATTTATTAAAGATATGTTCAGAGAAAAGACAAAATGTGTGGTATTGAATCATCAATTCAAATTTCAAGAAGATATAGTCAGAAATGAATTTGATTTAATAAATCAGGAGATACAGAAATAAAAATGGTTGGCATATAAGAAAAGCCTTGATTTTATACACCATTTTGATAAGTTATATGACCCTTTAAAGGAATTTCAGCCATGGGCTAAGAAGATTGAGTCTCTAATGGATATGTTTGAAGAGATAATGTAGGCATTGAATGAGAAAAGAGATAATATTTTGCAAACAGAGCTAGAGAAGGCCAAGGCAATTTTGGGTAGGGCGTTCCCTGCTAGAAATATTCCAAGGAGAATATGTAGTTTACAAACGGAGGGGATACATCACAATTTTTCCAACAGGTGGAAAGACCAGTGACCCAAAAGGGAAAAGACCACTAAATCCTAGTGTTCAAACATTGCCATTCCCCAAAAGAAAAAAATAGAAGAAGGGAAACAACAACAAAAACAACATGACCAAATCTATTCTCCTTCCCAATCTCCATTGCACATGGATAAACAAGCTGTAGCTCAACAATTAGTACAAATGGGAAATACTGGGCAAATATATGTCATAGCCCAAGAATTGCAGGAAGAAATGCCTGAAGAGCGAAAACATGCTCAATTGGATTTAACAGTGGCAAAGTTTGCTGGTAAACAGCTGAATCCACTAACACAGTAGGCAAGTGACAAATTTCTTTTTGATGACAACTTTGTTAAAGCAAGAGCGTTTTTGCAATTCTTGTAGAGAATTCATATTGATGAATTCAAGAATAAGTGCCAACAAAAGCAAGAAGAACAACCTTCCAGAGATAAAGAGGAAATTGAAAATGAAGTTAAATAGGAGATGTTATCTAGGTTTGAAAAGATAACTCCTGAAGAAAGCAGAGAGCTTGTCAAAAGGGAAGGAGTATTGATACTCCTAGAATGGGACATAGCTGATGCTATTGTTTTTGATGCCATCAGGAAGGAAACTAAAAATTTTCATACCACCAAAGTAGAAGTACAACAAGCTTCAAAGGGTGTAAATTTCAATGAAGATCATGCAACCCTAGTTATGTGGCAATTGAGAAAAAGAACCCCCAAGAAAAATGGTGAAGACACTCAGGCTGAACATTCGGGTAGCCTTTTGGTACAAAGAGTTCCAGAAACAGGGGTTGTTGAAGCAGCAAGTATAACCTTAGAATCTGCTAAGTTTAGTTTAAGTGTATCCCAGAGATTGGAAAATGAACTCAAAAGCCTGAGTGAAAATTTTGAGAAGGTTTTGGGTGCTTACAATGAAGAAAAGATAAAATCTATTGAGAAAGATAAGAAAATTGCTATCTTGGAAGATAGGCAATTAGAACATTATGTTCCTCAGATGATGATTACTCAAGATCCCTAGAAACCCCCATCATCTAGCCCATTTATCACTTATCCTCCTTCTCCTATGCCATCAAGCCCTATTACTCTAGCAGATGTGGAATTGGAAAGGGATAGATTGGTTGCTTAGAGGAAAAGATTTGAAGAAGCCAATAAGAAAGATCTTGAAGAGTCCTTAGCATATAAAGAAGTAGAAGAATGGGTTAAACAAAGGAATTCTGATAAAATATATTCTAGCCTCTTGAGATGTGCTAAGGAAGTGAATTTTGCTAATCTTTATTTACTGGGAAAAAGGATTATTAACATAATAAGTGAAGATCATGCAGACAAAGATCAATGGGGTCTGATCATGGATAGATGGAAAGAAAAAAGGTTTGATGTGAAATCATTTTATTCCATATCCACAAAATAGAATAATATTCATATTGTTTTGACTAATACTCACAAATGCCTAAAGTTGATGGCCAACATGGATATCAAGAGAAGCATCCTCATCAAAAAGGTAGAGACCTTGAGGAGAGAATTTTCAAAGGATAAATATGAAATATATCCCAACATGTTCAAAAAGAGTGGTGATATAAAGAATGAGGCATTATGGCTAAGGAAAATAAAATAATCATTAAACGCCCGGACACATAGCATCATTACCTTGGAAAGGATGATTTTGTTTGTTCAAACTATAAACATTATTAACAAAGCCAGAGAATTTTTTGAGTTCTGGAAAGAAGAGATTGAGAAGGAAAGTGCCATCTAGGGTGAGATCAACATCAATAAGGATGAATTCACTGGTTTTGATTGTCCAAGTGATGAAGTATACACTTCCTAGAGGGACAAGTATCAAGTAGTTGATCAGGGAGAAGAGCATAATGTATGAAAGGTCATGGATGATAATATCTCCAAACAGTTTGATTGAGAAAAGGGAAGATAAAATGTTCTACATCAACAAGATCAAAGATAAAAAATTCCAGATGGTTGTCTCCCAAAAATTATAAAGCAAATTACAATTGCCATGCGGTCATGGGAAAAAAATATTTGGAATATCTTGTAGCAAAAATGGTTATTCTGTCCACAAGTTATTTTGTCTTATTTGGCTCTAAGTTTTGTCTTTTAGCTTAGTCATCCAAAGCTTGTTGCATCCATGATCTTTAAGGATTCCAGGATGACTAATGCTAACTATAAATAGAAAGTTGCAAGATATTGTAAAGGATGGTAAAAAATCAAAATAGTGAGGCAGGCTTTTTGAATTGTGTCTAAGCTCTCAAGTTTTGAAGTCAATTTGAATGTATTGAAGCCAAGATATTATTAATAAAATATAATGGAATTTCCAGTTTCAAATCATTAATGTCTTTTTTCATTTACATTCAGCTCTTGTATGTTTAATTTTTAAAGCATTTTAAATATACCAGTTATAAGATAACCGTGTTGTTATTTGCAAGTTTCTTTCAATGAAGGTTTAAATCTTGCAAATAGTTCTAGAGGGTTAGGGTTTTACGCAAGAATTTTATACAAAGATATGAGAGTGAAAGGCATTCTATTTGAGATTTTGTTTGTGTTTTAATTAATTACCTCTAGTGAATGTATGTTTCATTGTGACTCTATGGCCCAGGATTAGGCACTTGTCAAGTTTTGATAAGTAGTCTTTATCATCAAACCAATCAAATTTTGAATAATCTTTACTTTTTGTTATCTAAAATATACATGTCTAGCTAATTGTATTGATAAATACAGTTCATCAAGGTGATTCCTTAAAGAGAGAATTCATAGGTTAACCTTCCTAAGTCAAAAGACCTAAAAAAAGAAGGATTAGAAATCCTTGATCCACTATGAGATTTCCTGTGAAGCAGTGAATATGAAGATAGGTGCACCCGCCTAAGTTTGTGGAACTCCAAGTGTAGAAGGAATATATCCTTTTTAATTAGCCTTTTCCATGTATGAATCTGAATTGGGAATCTAAGAGTAAAGAATTTACTATTGTATAATTATTCTACAAGAAAAAGTGCTAACAAATTGGCAACTCTACTGGGGACTGACCTAATGTTCTAAGAGTCATGTTCATGAAAGAGTTAGTCCTTGCAATATTGAGAATAGGCCTATTTTTCCTCATAATTGTAAAAGCAAGGTTATTCTTCTCATCTGTCATTGCACATTGTTTGAAGGTTTTGATTCTGAAAATGATATTGATCTTGTCTTAAATAGAGTGACTGGCGACTATAAAATCTATGATCTAATCTAGTGTATGTTCTTCAAAGAAAAGTTACAAGAGTGCAAAAGATTTGCAGTGATACATACAGTGAAGAATAGTTTTCCTGAGATTACCAATTTAATCAAGGTGAGGAATTATCAAGAAAATTTGCATTTAAGTTTCATTCTATCTTATTGATGTAAAACAAAGTCTAAATTGGGATAAGTTGCTCAACTTTTCTTTATATATTTGTCCTCTGAAAAGAGGTGGCGACTCTAAGCTCTGTGTACTCCAATATTGCATGTTGAACATATTGAATATACTTGTCTATTTTGAATGATGAGTTGACAAAGGAATACTAGATCCTATTTCAAAGAAAATCCTGAGAAAGATGTTGGAGAAGAGCTCCATACACCTGGAAGGAGACAATGATCCAAAAGAGGTATATCTAAACATGACTCCCTAAATACCTCTAAGGGAAGGATGGAGACCTCCGCTCTAGAAAGAAAGTCATCTTCATCTAAAGATGCAGGACCCATAGGACCAATTGACACTTTTAGAGCTGATGCAAACTTTGATCCTTTCAGAGATGGGGAAAATACTGATATAGGTTTCTTCCCTGCAGAAGAAAATCTAGCTCCACCAAAAGAAACTTCTGCTGCTAAGAAAACCTCCTATGATTTTGATAAGTTGAAGGATGAGGTTATAGATTTAAGAAGAAGAAAAAAGGAACAAGACATGGAAATAGAAGATGCAAGGAAGAAGTGTGAGCAAGAGTTATATGACTTACTGGTGGAAAGAGAAGAACTCTTGGCTGAAACTAGAAGAAATGACCTCAAGGCTAAAAGCCTAAATCAAAAGGTTAAAGGTTTAAATCCATACTTGTTCGGTGATCTTGATGATTTGAGGAAGAAAGCCCCAAATAAAATGTCAAATCCTGGCAAGGATGAATTTGAGAAAGAAGGGTCTGTCATCGGACAATTGTACCCATATGAGATTGAACAGAATGCAAAACTTAAGACAAATACTAAGGATGCCCCCAACAAAGGTATAAAAAAGGTTTTTGGTGTGACTATAGAGGAACATAAGTAGAACATGACCATTCCTATTGGAACATCTCAAGTTGATCTTGAGCTAGAACAAGTTAGAAAAGCTAAAGAGGACTTAACCAAACAACCGGAGAAGTTAGAATTAGAGGCTGCTACAATTGATATGAGAATGAAGATAGCTTTCCTACGTGCCACTACCAACACTTTTGCAAGTAGCTCTATGCCAGTTAATCATGTGACACAGCAACAAAATCAATCTTCTGGCCCAATCCCAAATAGTCAAGGGGTTGATACTAAAGTGAAATCTTTCAGTTTGAATTCAAATGTTAAAACCTCTGTCCCAAATGCAAGTTCTTAGCCTGTTGGTCCTGGCCCAAGCATTCAAGTCTCTAACCTAAAATAAAGTGTTCCTCCACCCATTAAAAATCAAGGAGGAGATACTGGACCAAGTGGTAACAATGTTCTTGGAAATTTCCAAAGGAGACCTGTCCACATGAACAGATATAGAGCCCTTTTCTTTGAAGGTATTCCTGGTCACCCTAATGTGATCCCCAATCAGGTAAGAGACAAAATCCCCAAGTTCATAGGAAATAATGTTGTAACTTGTGAAGATCATTTGAAAGCTTTTAGTGATAAGATAACTGACTTTGAAATTGAAAATGAGGATGTTATTATGAAGCTTTTTCTTTAGTCATTAATAGAAGATGCTAGAGATTGGTTCAGAAATTTACCTAATGATAGCATTGCATCTTGGGATGAGTTTGTAAAATCTTTTAGGGAACAATATAGAGAACATGTGAATTCTGGATATATGTTGAATGAATTCAATAACATCAAGAAGAACCCTAATGAGAATATGGCAGATTTTAACATTAGATTCCAAAAGGCCATGAATAAATTGTTCCAAGTGCTAAGGTTAGATGAGGAAGTATGTCTTACCACTTATTTTAATGATGTTGATGGTAAGATGTCTTACTTTCTTAGGGACAAGAACCTAAAAACCTTGAGAGAAGCTTACAAAGTAGCCATTTATATTGAAAGCAATAGGTGAGCATCAGGAAAATTGGGAAAATGGGATGAAAATAAACTTTGGAAAGAGAAGGGACAAACTAGAAAACCTTTCAAAGAGGTTGATAATGTTGACAAAATAGTAAGTGTAGTGAAAGATCTCACTGTTAAAATGGACAAAAATGATAGGGGAATTTATCATGATAATAAAAACCCAAACCAAAGGTTTGACCAATGACCTAACTTAAGAGATTATCCATACAAGACAAACTGGAATAATGATAAGCCCATACCCAAAGATCAAGATAACCAAAAGGCCGAAGAAACTCCTGATCCTTTGAAAAGGAATAGTACCAATTATGTTGAAAACACTCCTTGGTGTGCTTCCTGCAACATGCCACATTCTTCATATCAATGTGTGGTAACCCAAGCCTTATCTGACCAAATGAATGATAGGGATGAACAAATGGGTGCAGAGAAAGAAGGCCCTGCTATTTGTTAGGAATAAGGTGTCTCAAACTTATATATTTCCTTACATTTGATATTATTTTCTTTGTAATTAATTATTTGCAAATAATGTATTTAAGTTTGATATTTGTTCTGTCATTTAGTTGAGTGGACATGTTGTGCTTTCACTCCACTTGGAATAGGACAAGGATGATCAAACTTGGTCTAGGTGGATCTAGGCATCCCTTTCTGTGGTAGAGTTTATTTTCCAAATGTTGGCACTTTGGACAATGTGTAAGGTAATCATGACTGAAATGGTTATGACGGATTCCTATGATGGTCATGGTGGTACCCTAAATTTTGATAATTTAGAAGTCCCAATCCATTATCAAGAAGCATGTTTCTCCATAAAAAAAATATCAAAGGAAGGAATCTTTATGACACAAATAAATAGAACTAACTAATCGAAGCCTTCAAAAAATGCTGGAATTTAGACCTGCTACAAAGATGCTTTCGACAGAGGATAAAGATGGTTAAAATTTCAAAACTAAAAATGACCCAGTTCGGGAAATTAAATTTCCTATCTCCATCATAAATATTAGCTTTTCACTAGGTGTTTTTGATTTTTGACCAAAGCCAAATCCTTATTTTTTAGTTAGTTTATTATTTTTTCAAAATAATTTGTAATAAGAGTTGTGTCTTTTCACCCTAAAAAGGTGTGAAAGTCACTCAAACACATATATATACATAATGTAAAATGTAAAGAGAGGGGAATACAATAATAATACAATTTCACATATTTGGATAGTTTTGGATCAACAACTATAACATGGACCTAGATGTACTATTTTTTTAAAAAAATCAATAAAGATAACTCTTTTTTCTTCATATATGCAATTTTTTCAGTAATAATTTTACAATTAGTCCCACGGGTAAACCAATAGAACTTCTTCAAAGTGATAGTTTGATGTGCATGCTTCTTGATTTGATTCATAGTCTATATTTTCAATTGGTTTTCTCATTTTTCATGGTTAAATTCTGTTGATTGAGGCCTCAGTCAATTGGGCTGTCATCTGAGAAGTATTACCCTTTTGAAATATCTCTGAATTTGTTTTAGGTTGCATGTACATTCCATAACACCTTTGAAGTGATA
>MU223712.1:355038-408710 GCA_018584345.1 Thuja plicata | reverse complement strand
TTAGCTTTTCACTAGGTGTTTTTGATTTTTGACCAAAGCCAAATCCTTATTTTTTAGTTAGTTTATTATTTTTTCAAAATAATTTGTAATAAGAGTTGTGTCTTTTCACCCTAAAAAGGTGTGAAAGCCACTCAAACACATATATCTACATAATGTAAAATGTAAAGAGAGGGGAATACAATAATAATACAATTTCACATATTTGGGTAGTTTTGGATCAACAACTATAACATGGACCTAGATGTACTATTTTTTAAAAAAATCAATAAAGATAAGTCTTTTTTCTTGATATATGCAATTGTTTCATTAATCATTTTACAATTAGTCCCTCGGGTAAACCAATAGGACTTCTTCAAAGTGATAGTTTGATGTGCATGCTTCTTGATTTGATTGATAGTTTATATTTTCAATTGGTTTTCTCATTTTGCATGGTTAAATTTTGTTGATTGAGGCCTCAGTCAATTGGGCTGTCATTTGAGAAGTATTACCCTTTTGAAATGTCTCTGAATTTTTTTTAGGTTGCATGTACATTCCATAACACCTTTGAAGTGATAAGTTTTCTTGTAAAACTATCTCTGAGGTTGAACATAAGATTGGAATGATAGTGACTCTATTGCCCATGGTTGATTAAGGCACTGGTCTTTCTTGCTTATTTGGATTATAGTTATTTAGTTCATTTTTTATAGTTTTGTGATATCCTATCTATCTATTCATTTCAAATTACATACACATTTACTAAACATTCTTTCAATTACTTAAATTATTTCAATTTATAGTTCATGATATATTGCTTTCAGTTAGATTTCTTTCAAGTGCCTTGCCATACTTGAGAGAGAAGGTTGAAGTGTTACTTATCTGCTGTAAAAATCCTTGTAACTTGAAGGATAAGTCAAGGTATAGGCCTACCAACCTTGGTTTTGCAGAGCCAGAATTGCAGAAGCTCCAACCTTGCCTTGGTTGTGACTTGTTAGTTGGCCAAATCACTTGGTTTTCCAAGCTTTGGATTGGCAAGTCCATAGGAAATCCAATCTGTTGATTTGAGCACCAACAGGTCATTAATATTTGTAAGAGCTAATTGTGAAAGATTTGATGACAGGTGAAGACATGCAAGACATGTGGCAACTAATCATGTTGAGTATTGTACACTCTACTACAATGCATGGGGTTTGGGGTTCCTATTTTTCTGGAGAATGATAAAACCCTAATATGGTTATCTTTGGAAGTTACCCTAAAAAGGGAAGCGCATGATATAAGCATTTTAGGGTTGCAAATATCTTAGGGAGAAGTTAGTGTATTGTTGGAATACTGTTATGCTGACAGATTTTTCTTCAAGTGTCGATTATCTCCTGAAAGAACTTGCATTGCAAGTGTATTGTAAATAGCAATAGTTTTGATTAATACATTGTGTAGGTTTTGGAGTGCTGGGGTTTTTTACCGAAAGGTTTTCCCTAGGGTAAATCATTGTGTCATTCTCATTTTTCTTTGTATACATGTTATTGCAGAAACATCTAAGTTAATTGTATTAACATTCTGTAATTGATAAGGGTTAAATATGAATTTGCACAATCCTCTCCTCAGGAGTTTAGCGTATGGAACTATTTTCTGCACACTTAGTTTCATTTCAATTGGTATCAGAGCTTGGCTATTTTTGGTTCTATTTGTTAGGGTATGGATTTTTTGAGCTAATCTCTAGTTCAGTGGGAGTATTGTTGCAGAGTATTCATAACCTTATTGCAAGAAGAGATGGCAAGTTCTTCATACAGTAGAATAAAGGTGGAAAATTTCAGTGGCACAAACTTTGAGTTGTGGAAACTCAAGATGGAAGAAATGCTCATAGACCGTGATGTATGGGAGGTGGTTGCAAATGATATCAAACTAGTAAACATGACTCAAGAAGATTGGGATATCAAGGATTGGAAAGCTAAGGTTCTCATTAGACTCTGTCTAGCAGATTCTGTTCCCTTGAATGTTCTCAAGGAGAAGATGAAAAATAAATTGTGGACACGGCTTGGGTCTATGTATCAGGCCAAGCCCTTGGTGAATATATTTTTCCTGAGAAAGAATTTGTATTCTCTGAGAATGGAGGAAGGAGGATCCGTCGCAGATCACCTAAATGCATTTAACATGTTGATTGCATAGTTGACATCAACTAGTGTCAAGTTGGAGGAGGAGGATCGATGTATGACCTTGCTATGTTCCTTGCCAGATTCATGGGACCATCTTATGATGGCCCTTGGGAGTACTATTGTCACTTTCCAAATGGATGATGTGGTCTCTTCACTTTTATTTGAGGAGATACAAAGAAAGACCTCTGATTCAACCAAGGAAGCTCTTGTTGCTCATGGTAGATCCAAAGACAAAGGAAAGAAAAATGACAAGAAGTCTAAAAAGGGTAGATCCAAATCCTGTGGGAAATCTAAGACTCCTGGAAAGTCTAAGGCAACATGTTCGAATTGTGGTAAGACTGGGCACTTCCGTAAGGACTGAAAAGAGCCAAAGAAGAAGAAGAAAATCCCAAATTCAAATTTTGAAAATCTCAAGAAGATGGTGATGCTTTTGTCTCAGCCTTGGCCACCCATGCATCTTATGATGTGTAGGTGATTGACTCGGGTGCTTCTTTTCACATGACCTCTCATTGAAGTTGGATCTCAAAGTACAAGGATTTTGGTGGTGGAAAGTTGTACCTGGGTGATGATTCTCACCTAGAGATATTTGGATGAGGAAGAGTCACTAACAGATTCCTTAAGGGATGATTAAAGGTGATCAACAGGGTAATGCACATCCCAGGTTTGGCACGAAACCTATTATTTGTAAGTATGTTGAATGTTGTAGGTGTGCAAGGTGTTTTTTCAAAAGATGGATGCAAGATGATTAGAGGAGCTATGGTGCTCACAAAAGGTACTAGGAGAGGTACCTTGTTTCAGCTGGATGCTTGCACTTCACAGTGCAATAGTTCTTTTGTCTCAAGGAAGAGAGCAGCAGTCACTTCTTCTCCACTATCTTAACCAGTAGTGAAGAAGTCTGTGGTATTGGGTTCCGATGGTAGTGCAGCAAGTGTACCTAAGGGTGTTAACACTTTGGAAGGAAAACTTCCTGTACAAAAGACAATATTGTGGCATATGATATTTGGCCACATTGGTGAGAAGGGTTTCAGAACGCTGAAAAAAAAAACCTCGTTGAGGGGATAAATGATTGAAATCTCGAGTTCGACTTCTGCAAACACTGTGTTTATGGTAAACAAAATCATGTTCAGTTTTACTCCAGTTCTCACAACTCTTCTAGTGTTTTGGATCTTATCCATTTAGATGTGTTTGGTCTTGTAGACACCTAAAATTGACCAGGCGTCTCTTAATCAGAAAAATCTACAAATCTAAGCCAATTGCCCTAAATCTCATCAAAATGGATCAAAGTCATTCAAATGGACATTTATCAAGGAAATTAGACAAAATCAATTAAAATCAGAGGATTAAATAATCATGAAATCAAATAATCAAATATAAGCCTAAAAGGGATCAATCAAAATTATATAATTGATTTTAATCAATTAATTATATAGTTTTAAATCAAAAATCAAATTCAACCCATTCACCCTTAAATGGCTAATTTAATTAATTGATTGAATTAAATAAATCCTAATTTCTTTGAACTCAATTTGATCAACCAATGAGAATTGAGGATCTTGTCTTCTTGTCCCACCCTTTGAGGACAACCATTTAAATGGTCCCCCCATTTGAAACCATTTGAGTGATCAAACTCAACCAAGGATTAACCCATGGTCAATTCACTCTACCCCCTACCCTTGGGAATTTGCTATAAATACAAGCCATTTTTAAGCATAAGATATCCTAGAAAATTTGAATGCATAACATCCTTATTATAGGAAATTTGTGAGCAATTGAGAGCATAGTGAGCATTTGCATATAATTTTGATCATTTGGAGAAGCAAATTATTGATTTGAGAGTAATATCATGAGCATTTGAGTTAGAATTTCATATCATTTGAGAGGATTGAGATAGATTTAGGCATTTTGTTATCAATTTCTCATTCTAGGATTGTCCTTGAGAGATATTAAGGTTGAGACCTCTTTCAACAAAGCTTAGATAGAGAACCATGAGATGTCATGGATTTAATTGCAATTCTTAGGATAAATTGTCATTTGCTTTTCATAGAATTGTAGTTTTGAATCCTAATTTCATGAAGGTGTAATTTCTCACACACAAATGGCATCCACCATGGGGCTTTAGGCCTCATTTTAATCATTTTTATCATATTTTTGTGTGTTTTAGTTCACTTTCTTGTCATTTTTTAGAAAATAGGAGAAGAGCCACCTACGAAGATTCTGAAGCCGCCTGTGAATAGTCAAGAGTCGCTTACAAATTTCTTCTATTTTCTGTTTGTCATTCTTAAGCCATGTAGAAGATAAATTGTGTTGCCTACTTCTGTAAAGGGTCGCATGTTAGCAGCAAAACACTGCCTGTGATCATTCCAGAGCTGCGTACAATCATTTTTTGACTGCAATTTGCACATTCTGTTCTGCCTGTGGTTTTTCTTTAGCTGCCTGTGGATTTTCCAGAGCTTCTTTTTAACTTTTAATTGCCGCTTTCAAAGTTTTAAGTTCCGCTTTCTAACAATTAAAAGTCGCTTATTAGCTGTTAAATGTCGCGTAGAACTTATTGTTTTTTATCAAGTTTTAATTGATTTGTTCATCTTTCTAACTCTCTATATTTTTTATTCTTGCTGATGAAAAATCATACAAAAGTACAGAAACCAGAGAAGAGAGTGACAAGACCTAGCAAAGAGGTAAGAGCACAAAATAAACTCTCTAAATAAATTCATGCATCTAATATCTTGGAAATTTTAAAAGAGGAAGAGAATCTGTATGATCATTATATCATAGTTTTTTTTTGCATACAAAAAGAAATTCCCTACTCTTTGATTGATTTTCATTTTTAATTCTTTAAGCTTGATTTTTTTGCAAAATTTGATCAAAAGAACTTAGGAGTGATTGTCAATTGGATTTGCAAGTTTTTCTTCACTTTGTCTTTGTTGTGTTGACTAACTTGTTGGAGGAGCTGAAGTGGGAGCAATCGCCACTAGGTGAGTTGAAAAAAACAAAAAAATATCAAAAATGCGCCTAGCCTTTGCTAGCTTTGAAAATAAGGTATTTTTCTATTCAATTTGGTAGAAAGAAAGGGATAAGAAATTAACCAAACACTTCAATTTTAAGAACCCCCTTGTCAAGGTGTTGAAAAAGAACAAGCATTTTTGAGGTATTTTGAACAAGGAACAACAATAGGGATATGCTCTTCACTTTCTAAGTGAACTAAATTCCCAAACTTGTTGAACCAAGTTTGATTTCTTATTTTCCATGTATGCTAGATTAAAATAGAGCTTTAAAGGGCCTGCCTCCCGAGATTTTTCTTATGAGGACGGTGGGAGGGAATGACCCAAAGTGGGAGACAATTTCTTTTGCCGCGATATCATCCAACCCACTATAAAAGAAATACACTTTACCTTAATCGGAAAGTGACTAAGTCTTATGAAAGTCATCCTCACTTCCTCTAGTAGTCCTTCAGGATTGTGCAAAATCCTACTTTCGTGCGTGTGGGAAGCCCGCAAGGGGGTAAAGGAACTTGACAAGATTTAGAACAAAGGTGTGATTAAAACCTTGTTAAATAGTAAACCTACCTTTTTAGAGTCATTGTTAAATGCCATATTTGTTTGACTCTTAGGTAGATTTCTCGGAAGAACTTCTTGTGTTATACTTGTAAAAACATCCAAGAACATACACTTTTAGTGTTGTTTTAGGGATATGGTGCAAATTTGATGTGTGTGTCGAGTTTGTACTTTATTTTCACGCAAGAATCTTCTTTAACAGGTCTGATCAAAACTATTAAACTTTTAAAATTCAAAAATTCAAAAATTTCAACCTTGATTAACAAAGTGTCGTATATAAACAATTCTGGGCTACGTATAAACAATTTAGGACCGCCTGTAACTTTGAAATGCCACCTAGAAACTTTCATAAGCTGCGTAAGCCACTGAAAAGTGTCGCGTGTAAACTTTGTAAAACCGCCACCTGTGAACTGTAGAGTGCCACGTAGAGGAACTCCAGTAACCGCGTACAAACATTTAAAAGCCGCCTACACACAATCAAGAGCTGCCCAAAAAAAAGAAGGGAAAACAGTGGATATTTCCCGGAGGTTTGAAAACAAGTTACTCACATTTTTGGATACCCTTTTCAGGATTTTACCTCTGTGTACCAGAAAATTGATCAGAATCTGCCATTATTGGACCTTTGGAAAAATCATTCAAGGATTGATCAATTAAGTGAGATAAAAATCCTAAGTCTTTATTCGATTTATGTTAATGCTAAATTTTACGCGATCTCATTACATTAAGGCTACCCTACAACCTAACAAATCTTATGTAAGGCAAGAGTGTCCCTTTTTGGGTGATCCTTTTAGTTCTTCAAGACCTTTGTCGGAACCTATAAAGGAAAAAGAGCCAACAATGTCTTTTGCATTTGGCCATATAGACTCTGACCAAATCAACCATGTCAACAAGGATATGAATAACAATGGAGTGGGAAATGTTGATATTAACAACCAAGGATCAAATAACAATACCAATGGAGGAGGAAACATTGACGCTAATAATCAAGGATTAAACAACAACAACCTTGGAGGAATTAACCTTGACCCTAACAACCAAGGGTTAAATAATAATAACAATGGGGTCATCATTGACCCTAATGATGAAGAAGCAACTGATGAAAAGGTTAATGAAGCAATGCAAAGTCTCTTCTTCATGAAGCTTATGGAAAAAGTGTTGGAAAAAGACAAGGAAAAGTACTTTCTAGACCTAGCACAAACAGGTCTCAAACTTCCACATGATTATGATGTCAACAAACTTAAACAAAAGGAAGCTGATGCTAACCCCATTGATATCATGAACAAGCAATTCCAACTTTTTCAAATGCAATTAGACATGATGAAACAAAGTGGGGTTCCTAAACCCTTTTCTATCGAAGCTTTGTGTCCTTTTCCGTTTGATAAGTCATTAATCACGGTTCAATTCCCAACTAATGCTATCTTTCCTAAATATGACAAATATGAAGGAACAACTGATCCTCAAGATCACTTAAGGAAATTTTGTACCTTAAGTCTAGAGTTCATGCATGACACAACTTACCTAATGAGGTTATTCCCTATAAGTTTGGGAGGTATGACAATGGAGTGGTTTTCGAAGTTACCCTTCGGAATTCGAACCTTTTAAGAATTGGCCTCTAATTTTGTAACTCATTACTCTTATAATATCAAACATGAGATTACAATGCTTAATTTATGTAACACCAAGCAAAGAGAAGGAGAGGGATTCCTACTTTTCCTACAATGATGGAGAGTGGTATTTTCTAGATACCCTTGAAGTGTACCTGAAAAGGAGAAGATGGATATCTTTGTGAATAGCTTGAATCATGAAATGAACTATAGGTTATGGCTACAATTTCCTAGGTCATTCCAAGACCTAATTGAGAATGGGGTTACAACAAAAGAGGTATTGGTCAAAATTGGAGAGATTAAAATTTACAAGGATAACAATAATACCTCCAATCCTAATCAAAATTGCAATACCCCTAACAAAAACCGGTTTTGGATAAGAAATAACAAAAATAAAGGAGTGGTCAATGATGGAGTGGTAGAGACAAATACTTTAAAAGCCACCCCTTTCAATCTCACCCAGAATTCAGTTCAAGCCAATGACTTGAATCAAGCACCCAAAGTGCCCTTTAACAAGAACAACACTAATAAAATTTTTGGGAATAATCAAGGGGCTTACAAGCCTAAACCTTTCTTTGCACCTACACCCAAAAGGACATTCACTAATTTGGGTGAACCATTAGAAAATGAATTAAGGACACTTATTGGAAATAAACTTATTGACCTACAAAGGGCTCAACCATATGAACCTCAAATCAAGCCAAATTGGTGGAGTGAGAATAACCATTGTGAGTACCATATAAATCAGGGACATAAGACAAATGATTGCATGTGTCTCAAACACGTGGTACAAGATCTCATTGACAATGGTATGATAAAAGTAGAAGGACCTGAAACTAATGAAGATCACACAGCTTTTAAGACTCCTTTCTATAAACATGAAAAAGGAGAATCTTCCAACTCCAACAATGGAGAAAACAATGGGAATAATGCAAGAGGAAATAATAATGTTAACTTTGCACATACCTATGATAATACTATCAATGCTATATCCGGACATGAGAGTACTATCAATGTTGTGGTGATCAAAGATCAACCTAAAGTGGAGACCTCTAATGCCATCACAAGGGGGCAAGCCTCAAAGCTTACCCTACAAGGGGGTACTCCTATTACTATTGGTCCCAAAACACCAATTATTTTGGCTAAACAAACACCACCTACAACAAAGGCTTATAGTTTGGTGGATCAATTTAAAAAGACTCCAACACAAATATCAATTTTGGAGTTGTTGAAATTATCTCCTAATCACAAGGAGATCTTGGAAAAATCCCTAGTTGAGACCACAATTCCTATAAAATTGGAGGAAGATAAATTTTAGAACATGGTAGGATATCTCATAGCCCCTCATTGTCTTTCATTTTCAGAGCAAGATGATATGTCTATCACACATCCTCAAAACTACTTCTTGCACATAGAAGTGTTAATCCAAAGGCATAGGGTCAAGATATTTCTCATAGATGGGGGAGCTGGTCTTAATATTTGTACTTTAAACCTTGTCAAGTCATTAGGGTTAACCTAGTCTTCCATTGACCCTAAAAAACAAATCACCATTAAGGCTTATGATGAGGAGGAACAATCTTCAAGGGTATGATTATTCTACCAATTCAAGTGGGACCTATCAAAAAGAATACCATATGTCAGGTCCTTGATATGAAATTGACTTACAATATCCTATTGGGAAGGCCATGGATACATGAAATGCATGCGGTACCTTCTACCTATGACCAATGCATAAAGTTTCCACACATGGGGGAAGAGATCACGATTGGAGGAGATTCAAACCCATTTCAATATTGCAATGCCTTGAAGCCAAGTCATGAACTATTCATACCTCATAATAGGGAAGGATTCATCCTTGATATTTCCATGGAAGAAGATAAAGAGGAAAGTTCAAAACCAACATCAAATGTTACATCAACTTCTAACCCTATTCAAACTAAGTCAACTACATTAACTAAGGGAAAAGAAAAGATGAGTTATGAGGATCAAAATTCAAATGATAATTCAGTCAAGACTTCAACATTGATAATGGAAACTTTGAAACCCACTAAGGAAGAAAGAGAACAAGCTAAGAAAAATCATTATCAAAAGATGAGTGACATGATGAACCAATTTGAGAAACAATGCTAAATTCACTCAAAAGGGGTAGGGGAATATTCTATTTCCCTATTTTATTTACCTACATCTCCAAGGACACATGGGAAGCCATCCAAAGATCATAAACCTCACAATTATAATTCTCATTTTGTGAGAGAATGTGACAAACAAGAAACGGAAAAAGAGGATAATGAAGTATTACAATGGCTTTATAAAGAGGAGGATAATTCAGCTAATCCCATTGAAAGGGTGCAACATATAAACATCCAAATTGATCAATATGGAAAAGGATTTGATATCATAAAGAAAATGGGATATAAGGGGAGAGGACCCTTAGGAGTTAGACATAGAGGATTGTTAGAACCTATTGAACCAATTTGGAGAGCAAAAGAAGAAAAATTTGGCATAGGTTTTCAACATAAGGGAGAAATTTCAAGTCCCATGCATGATTTTTGTGCACATATACACATGGTAGGCTCCAAAAGTGAAGATTATTCTAGGGATTATGAGTGGGATTCATTTTCCAAAGAATCTTTTCATGACATAGAGGTTGATACCATTCACACTTATGCAACTCCTCCTAAAGTTGATAATCAAGAACATGTGACTCAAGGTTCGGATTCTACTCAAACATCAAGTGAACCTCAACATGTAGAACAAGTACCTCCTTACACTCAATGGGTAGGTGAACCTTGGTTACCTTCATGGGTGGGAGATTCTAACCTGGTTTTTAATCCACATTCTTTCTTTCCCATGGAAATCTTAGAGGACTCTAGTGAAGAGGATTTTGATCCTTCTTCCATGGACCATCTTGAAGAGGCACATGTCATAGACCTTGACGATACAATGTATGAACCATCAAAAAAATTCATGTCCCTAAATCCCTCAAATGATAATCCATCCAATGAATCCTTGTCCTTAATGCACCCTGAACTTATTGACTGGGATCTTCTCAAGCCAAATGACTTACTATACTTCCCAAATGACAATGCAATGACGTTATACCTAAATGCGGTTGAACCAAATTCTTCAATCAACGAGTTCACTCTGGACATGATGATAGGGGTAGGTGTTCAACCTCTTAATCTACAAAATGAAAAGAAAAAATACAAAAAAATGAGAAGGTCTAGTGGTGAAAACCACCATGTGGCAGTGCTAGACCCAAAAAAGGTTAAAATAAAGGATGTTTCCAAAGGTGAAAACCCAATTGTGGCACTTAAGGAAGATAGGTTGGACACCTTACCAGCACATGAAGATGAAATATCCCCTATACTCATTGAAACGATAGAAAAGGTTAACATTGGTACCGAAGTGGATCCCAAATTTATTCACTTGGCAGCATCTTTGAGTCCTTTGGAGAGGAAAGAGTTCATTGAATTCTTTCAAGAAAAGAAAGTCAACTTTGCATGGTCATATGCCGACATGCATGGATTGGATCCAAGTTTCATAATACATCATTTGAATGTGAAACCTGGGGTTAAGCCCGTCAAGCAAAAATTGAGAAAAATCCATCCACATGTAGCCCTTTTAGTCAAAGTAGAATTGGAAAAGTTACTCAAGGTTGGATTTATAAGAGTAATTGCTTATGAAAAATGGATCTCCAACATTGTACTAGTTACTAAACATGATAAGTCCATAAGAGTTTGCACAGATTTTAGAGATTTAAACCTTGCTTGCCCAAAAGATGACTTTCAATTACCTAGCATTGATGCTATTGTGGATCTCACTGCGGGTCACTCTATGTTTTCACTCATGGATGGATTTAGTGGATATAATCAAATTCACATTGCACCTGAAGATCAAGAGAAGAAAAACTTTACATGCCCATGGGGTAATTTTTTTTGTAATGTAATGCCCTTCGGTCTCAAAAACACTGAATCCACTTATCAAAGAGCAATGACTACCATTTTCCATGACATGATGCACACCTTCCTAGAAGATTATGTGGATGACATTCTAGCTAAGTCACATGAAACAAAAGATCACTTACCCATACTTGAAAATATTTTTACAAGGCTAGAATAATTCAAAGTAAGGCTCAACCCAAAGAAGTGTGCTTTTGGGGTACAATCCAGAAAACTCCTAGGGTACATTGTTTCTGCAAAAGGCATTGAAGTAGATCCTAAAAAAGCACAAGCAATAATGGACATGGACATTCCAAAGAATATTAGTCAAATGAGGTCACTTCAAGGAAGACTTCAATCTATAAGGAGGTTCATTTCTCAATTGGTGGAAAAATGTCATTCATTCACAAGGTTGCTACATAAAGACACCATCTTTACATGGGATGAGGAGTGTGATAAAGCCTTTACATTGCTGAAAACATACTTGATGAATCTTCCCATATTGATGTCACCTATTCAAGGAAAACCTTTATTACTCTACATATCAGCAACGAAAAAATCTTTAGGAGTCTTATTGTCACAAGAGGATAATGAAGGAAAAGAAAGAGCTATCTACTATTTGAGTATAAATTTGATAAAATATTAATTAAACTATAGCTTCATGGAAAGGGCTTTCCTAGAAGTGGTATTTGCCTCTCAAAATTTAAGACATTATATGTTGATGCATAAGGTGAAGCTCATAGCCAAAATTGATCCATTGAAATATTTACTTAGGAAAATAGCCCTAACTGGAAGGATTGCAAAGTGGGTAATGGTGCTTAATGAGTTTTACATTGAGTATGTGGATAGGAAAGAAATCAAAGGTCAAGTTATTGTAGATCAATTGGCTGATTATCCTTTAGAGTCTATACATCTAATTCAAGTAGATTTTCCTGATTCTGAGATTGTTAATGTGGAAGCTAAGACATGGAATTTATACTTTGATGGATCTTACACCCAAAATGGTAGTGGGGAAGGCATTCTTTTGATCACACCACAAGGTTACACAATCCCAAAATCTTACAAGTTATTGTTTCCTTGTACAAACAACATTGTGGAGTATGAAGCTTTGGTCATAGGTATCAAGATGGCCTTGGAATGAAATGTCATAGAATTACAAGTCTATGGGGACTCTCAATTAGTCATCAATCAAGTCAAAATAAATTAATATAATACCAAGGATGAAAAATTGATGTCATACAAGAAATTGGTGGATGATTGGAAAAAGTACTTTGCTTTGATTACTTTTGAACAAATCCCACGTGACAAGAATAGAGCAGTGGATGCAATGGCTACCTTGGCCTCTTTGCTTCAAATGCCTGATCAAAACAAAAGGTATGAGTTTTTGGTGGAAGAATTGGTTAAACCAACATTTGACCTACCTGATACCCAAATTATTTCCCTTTTAAATGGACATGACTCACCATGGTATGGACCCATTTATGCCTAACTAAAAGACCAAACCTTACCCATAGACCAAACCCGTGCCCAAAAGCAAAATTTTATAAGGCAAGTGGCTCGTTATACCATCCTTTCTGACACATTGTATTGTAAGGGTCTTGACGGAACGCTCCTTAGATGTATAGAGGAAGATGAATCGAAATTAGCTTTAAAAGATGTCCATGAGGGGATTTTTGGGTCATATTCAAGTGGTTTAAACCTAGCTAAGAAAATCCTACATATGGGGTACTTTTGGAAAACCTTAGAAAGAGATGCTTGTCAGTTTGTAAAAGTTTGTGCAAAATGTCAATACCATGGAGACATGATCCATGCACCGGCATAAGAATTGCACCCATTTGTCACACCATGTCCATTCTACCAATGGGGTTTTGATTTGATTGGTATGATTTATCCACCTTCTTCAAACATACATAAGTACATCCTCACCGCAACAGAGTACTTCACTAAATGGGTTGAGGCCCTCCCTTTAACAACTACAACATGGAAGAAAATCTCCATGTTCATCCTTAATCATATCATTCTTAGATATGGCATTCCTCATGCCATCATCATAGATAATGGAAAACAGTTTAAGAACATGGATGTAGATGAACTTTGTGACACATTCCATATTACTCATCACTCTTCATCCATTTACTATCCCCAAGGTAATGGACAAGAAAAGGCTACCAACAAGAATATCCTCAAAAGATCGGTTGGTAAGTCAGGTAGAGATTGGTACCTTCAAATCAATCCAGCATTATGGGCCTATAGAACTAGTATTCGCACCCTGACAGGAGCTACACCTTTTTCATTGGTTTATGGGGCCAAAGTTGTTCCACCTTTAGAATTTGAAATACCATCTCTAAGAGTGTCATTGCATGGATTAATCATGGATGACGATTATAGGGTTGCCCAAATTCAACAATTGGAAATGTTGGAGGAACACCAAACTCAATCTTATGATCATTTGAAAGTGTATCAAAATCAAATTTCATGAAACTATAACAAGCATATTAAACCAAGAACCTTTCAAGTGGGAGATCTAGTATTGCGGGAGAATCCTAAAAATTAGGTTGATAGAGAAAAGAAAGGAAAGTGGGAAGAAAATTGGCTTGGTCAATTTTTCATTGTTTCTTTTTTTGGAATGGGGACTTACAAATTGGCCGATTGTGATGGTGATGAATTGCAAGAACCTATCAATAGAATTCATCTTAAGAGGTTTCACACCTGATTAGATGAAAGAGTATCCAAGGAAAGAGTATCAGTTGAGAGTATCAGATGAGTCAGCATCAACTTTGTACATGAGAAAAAGTCAAAATACCAAAAAAAGGAGAAAACGATCAAAATACAAAAAAAAAAATCAGAAAGTTCAAAAGCCAAAAACATTGGAAAAGAAGAAAATCAGAAAAAGGAGAAAATTGAGCATGAAGAAATCAAAAACATTGGAAAATCAAAAAAATGTTGTCTTGGTGAAAACCTAGCAAATAGGCTCCTTAATGATAAAAAAAAAAACAAAAAACAAAAAACAAAAAAACATTGAAAAAGAGAAAAAGTGCCTTGGTGAAAACATAGCAATAGGCGCCTTGGTAGCAAAAAAAAGAAAAGAGAAATAATCCCAAAAGGTGAAAACCTAGACATAGGCACCTTTTGTCCCTTAGGTCTTTCCTAGTCACATTTGTATATATTGCATTTCATCATCTCATTTGTATATCCTCATTGCATTCGTCATTTATGCATAAATCATAATAAAGTCTCAAAGCTGCATTGTTGCATTCTAGGTCTCATTTTTCCCTATGTTTCACATTGATCACATTTATCACTTGGGGGCAATCATCATGGATTTTGGTAAACCAGATTTAAAAGTGCACAATTTTGGTCACACATCAGAAGTAGATTTTCAAATTTAGAGGAGAGATATTTTGGAACCTTTGATGGATATCATTTTTCAACCCTAAACATGTTTGATCCTACAACATGATCCTTGAGTTTCATTGACTTATTTTATCATGATTAAAAATTGACAAACCCTAAAAGATCAGCATGTTTAAAATTTTTTTAAAAATCTTGATACATTTCAAAACACTTGGAATTTTCAATGAGTTTTTCATTGACTTTTTTGAGTCATGTTCTTTTTAGCTAATCGATGATGTTTCGACTAGATTGGTGATGATGAAGACATGATGTTTTCCTAACTTTTGTGTGACTATTTTGAGGAAAATCCTTTAACTTGTGTGAATTTGTCTAAGGACATGGTCATCAAAGAACCATCGAGGACATTCATATAGGAAGGAGGGTTAACCTCTGTTAGTTCACGCAAAAGGATACCTTGGGTATTTAGATCTTTAATATCTTAATACCAACATCCACTTGCAACATTGAATCCCATTAAACCGGTATTCATACTCCCATAGTTGGCCATTCAACTAGTAAGGGTTGTACTTGGTTTCACAGAAGGTTACCAAATGAGTTGAAAGTCATTTTCATATCCTTATGGTCACAGTGGCACTAGTAAGGATTGTATCAACTCCTAATTCCACAATGCTCAATGATGAAAATATATCTCTATTTGCATTTCTGTCACAAACCTCAAGGACAATTAGTTGCATTGCATTGCATTCATGTTAGATTAATTTCATTTTATTTAATCATGGTTACATCATCAAATGTATGACTCATCAAATTGATCACATGCTACATCAAGGATATCATCACTATGCATCTGCTAACCTAGGGGAAACCTCACCATCTGATCAACTAGGGGAAAACTAATTATGTTCATTACTCATCCCTATATCTGCACCTAAATCATATCACATGATCCTATCTATCAGCCTCCCCCCTTTAATCTTCCCATCTAATCCAATCAAATCCAATCCAATCCAGTCGAATATCAATCAGTCGAATCATCCAATTGATCATTTTAAGTCAATCATTTATCCTATCATCCATCTTCTCATCTTGAGTGCATCAAATTTCCTAGATCTAGATCTTGAGGAAGGAAAATCAATCCATTTGTTTGTCTCTCTAGATCTTGAGATTGAATTATCAGTTTATCCAATCAATCCATCAACCTACCTATCTGATTGACATCAATACAACATCAACCAAGTGATTCTGACTGACATCAAGTGATATCCAAACATCATCAACTTATCTTAAACATCAAAAAAAATTTCTCAATCATAGTTGTTATCATCAAATTCTGTTCACACTGGGGCATGTTTTGTTGCCAGGATCATCATTAATGTTTTTCAGAAATGAAAACATCTTGGATCTATTCTTCATCAGTTTCATCAAATCTTTGGCATCTGAACATCAAAATGTTTTCATTTCTGAGGAGGCATCATCATATCATTAAACTGGGACTCTGCATCATATCTTACATCAAATCTAGAGCATTAAAAATTATAAATTTATTAGTGAGGTGTTCTGCATCAGGTTTCACATCAAGTTCTACATCAAAGTTTCACATCAGGGTTTTGCATCAAGTTCTGCATCAGGTTTCACATCAAGTTCTACATATGGGTTCACATCAGGATATCAATAAAATCATGAATATCAGGTTTTGCATTAGTTAATCAATCAGACATTAGCATCAAATCAATGATCAGGAAATCAAGTTTTCTTTGAATCAATGCGCTTCGCACATCAATTCAAAGAGGGGCATTTGTAGACACCTAAAATTGACCAGGTGTCTCTTAATCATCCAATTTTACAAATCTCAACCAATTGCCCTCAATCTCATCAAAATGGATCAAAATCATTCAAATGGACATTTATCAAGGAAATTGGACAAAATCAATTAAAATTAAAGGATTAAATAATCATGAAATCAAATAATCAAATATAAGCCTAAAAGGGATCAATCAAAATTATATAATTGATTTTAATCAATTAATTGTATAGTTTTAAATCAAAATTCAAATTCAACCCATTCACCCTTACATGGCTAATTTAATTAATTGATTGAATTAAATAAATCCTAATTTCTTTCAACTCAATTTAATCAACCAATGAGAATTGAGGATCTTGTCTTCTTGTCCCACCCTTTGAGGACAGCCATTTAAATGGTCCCCCCATTTGAAACCATTTGAGGGATCAAACTCAACCAAGGATTAACCCATGGTCAATTCACTCTATCCCCCACCCTTGGGAATTTTCTATAAATACAAGCCATTTTGTAAGCATAAGATATCCTAGAAAATTCAAATGCATAACATCCTTATTATAGGCAATTTGTGAAAAATTTGATCATTTGGAGAAGCAAATTTTTGATTTGAGAGTAATATCATGATCATTTGAGTTAGAATTTCATATCATTTGAGAGAATTGAGCTAGATTTAGGCATTTTGTTATCAATTTCTCATTCTAGGATTGTCCTTGAGAGAGATTAAGGGTGAGAGCTCTTTCAACAAAGCTTAGATAGAGAACCATGAGATGTAATGGATTTAATTGCAATTCTTAGGCTAAATTGTCATTTTCTTTCCATAGAATTATAGTTTTGAATCCTAATTTCATGAAGGTGTCATTTCTCACACATAGGTCCTATTAAAGTTCCTTCACTCTCCAAATCTGTATATTTTGTATCTTTTATAGATGATTACAGTAGAAGGACATGGATTTATTTCCTTAAAATAAAGACACAAGTTTTCAGCCGGTTCAAGGAATTTAAAGCTCTCGTAGAGAATCAGACTGGTAAAATAATTAAGTGTGTGAGAACTGACAATGGTGGTGAGTTTTGTTCGGCAGAGTTTGAATAGTTCTATAAAGAATGAGGGATCGAGAGGAATAAGATAACTCTTTATACCCCACAACAAAATGGAGTTGTAGAAAGAATGAATAGGACACTGATGGAGAAGCCTAGGAGTATGCTTAGTAGAGCTAGTCTCAAACAAAGGTTTTGGGCTGAAGCTGTGGCCACTGCTTTCTATCTGGTTAAAATATCTCCTACATTAGCTCTTGTTGGTAAGACACCCATGGAGGTGTGGTCTGGTAAGAAGCCTTCAGTTAGACATCTTTGTGGTTTTGGTTGTGAAGCTTATGCACATGTGCCTAAGGAGAGAAGATCTAAATTGGAAAACAAGGCTGTAAAATGTATCTTCATCGTCTATAGTGTTGGTGTTAAAGGATACAAGATTTGGGATCCTATGATTGGTAAGGTGTTGTATAGAAGAAATGCTATTTTTAGAGAGCTAACACTTTCTCCTATTGTGCTACAACTATATGAAAAAGAAATGAAAGAAGATGTTTTGTTGCCTCCTACCCCTGAGAAGACTGAATAGAGAGAACGTGATGGATTTGATGATTAGGAGAGCTCTAGAAGCTCTGAACATTTAGAAGAAGAGGTAGAAAAACCTCAACCCCATCCCTTGAGGATATCCATGAGAGAAAGAAAGCAGCCAGAGAGGTTTGGATTTTCTATGTTAGATTCCAGTTGTGCTTATGCCTTGATTACTAACACTGATGAGCCTAGATCTGTGAAAGAGGCTATATGTATGGAAGATGTAGGTTCATGGATTGAGGCCATGGATGATGAGATGGCTTCATTGGAGAAGAACAAAACTTGGGACCTTGTACCTTTTCCTAAAGGACAAAAACCTGTTAGAAGCAAATGGGTGTTTAAGAAGAAATTCTATGCAGATGGCAGTGTTGAGAGGTACAAGGCTAGATTGGTTGCAAAAGGGTATTCACAGGTGGAGGGAATTGATTATGGTGAAATATTATCTCCTATTTCAAAGCTTACATCCATTAGATTTATGTTATCTCTAGCATCATCATATGATTTAGAGGTAGAACAGATGGATGTGAAGACAACTTTCCTTCATGGTGATTTGGAGGAAGAGATTTATATGTCATAGCCTGAGCACTATATTCAGAAAGGGAAAGAGTCTTTGGTTTTTAGATTAAAGAAGTCTCTATATGGTTTGAAACAATCTCCTAGGATGTGGTACATTAAATTTGATGCCTTTGTGTTTTCGATTGGTTTTTTGAGATCAAAATTAGATCATTGTGTTTATTTCAAAGTTGACAATGATCACCTTCTTATTATTGCATTATATGTTGTTGATTGGGAAGGGTATGGGTATGATTTCTGATTTTAAGTCTCAGTTGTCAGCACAGTTTGAGATGAAATATCTAGGGGCAGCCAGGTATATTTTGGGAATGGAAATCAGGAGAGATAGATCTAACATAAAACTTTGGTTGAGTCAAAGTAAGTATGTGAAGTCTATGTTGCACATGTCTAGCATGGCAGATTGCAGACCATTGTGTGTTCTTGCATCTATGGGAATAAATTTATCTGTGGATGATTGTCCAAAATCTCCTAGTGAGGTGGAGGACATGAGCAAAGTACCTTATGTGAGTGCAGTTGGCAGCCTTATGTATGCTATGGTCTGTACTAGACTAGACATTTCCCAAGTAGTGGGAGTCCTGAGTTGGTTTATGGCTAAACCTGGACGGGTACATTGGGATGCAGTTAAGAGAGTGTTCAAATATTTGAAGGGGACATAAGATTATTCCATATGCTATCATGGAAACTCTTCTCAAGCTCTGCATTCAGTTTGTATTCATGGGTTTGTGGATTTAGGTTGGGCAGGTGACATTGACAGTAGGAGATCCACCAGTGCTTATGTGTTCACTATGTTTGGTGGTGCCATCAGTTGGATGAGTAAGTGACAACCTATGGTTTCTTTGTCCATGACATAAGAAGAGTACATGGAAGCTACTCATGCTTGTAAGGAATCCATTTGTCTTAGGAGACTATGTTTAGATGTTGGTATTGATGAAGGACAAATTACAATTTGCTGCGATAGTCAAAGTGCTATTTGCCTTGCGAAGAATCCAACTTTCCATGCCAAAATGAAGCACATTGATGTGCGGTTTCACTTTGTGAGAGATATGGTAGAGGATGGAAAGGTATGTTTGGAGAAGGTAGATACAGTAAATAATTTTGTAGATGCATTGAAAAATCCTATGGGCACAAAGAAGTTTAGATGGTGTTCGGAGTCTATGGGCCTCTCGGCCTATAGCAGTTAAATCTTGCTATTTCCTTTGGCTCTTACAAAGTGTTTGACAAGTGGGATAATGTTAGGAATAAGGTGTCTCAACCTTTTATATTTCCTTACATTTGATATTATTGGCTTTGTAATTAATTGTTTGCAAATAATGTATTTAAGTTTGATATTTGTTCTTTAATTTAGTTGAGTGGACATGTTGTTCTTTCACTCCACTTGGAAGATGACAAGGATGATCAAACTTGGTCTAGGTGGATCTAGGCATCCCTTTCTGTAGTAGAGGTTATTTTCCAAATTTTGGCACTTTGGACAATGTGTAAGGTAATCATGACTGAAATGGTTATGAAAGATTCCTATGACGGTCATTAATATTTGTAAGAGATAATTGTGAAAGATTCGATGATGGGTGAAGACATGAAAGACATGTGGAAACTAATCATGTTGAGTACTTTACACTCTTCTGTAATGTGTGGGGTTTGAGGTTCCTATTTTTCTGGAGAATGATAAAACCCTAATACAATTATCTTTGGAAGTTGCCCTAAAAAGGGAAGCACATGATATAAGCATTTTAGGGTTGAAAATCACTTAGGGAGAAGTTAGTGTATTGTTGGATTACTGTTATGTTGCCAGATTTGTCTTCAAGTGTCGATTATCTTCTAAAATAACTTGCATTGCAAGTGTATTGTAAACAACAATAGTTTTGATTAATACATTATGCAGGTTTTGGAGTGCTGGGGTTTTTTACCGAAAGGTTTTCCCCAAGGTAAATCATTGCGTCATTCTCATTTTTATATGTATACATGTTATTGCAAAAACATCTAAGTTAATTGTATTAACATTCTGTAATTGATAAGGGTTAAATCTGAATTTGCACGATCCTCTCCTCAGGATTTTAGTGTAGGGAACTATTTTCTGCACACTTAGTTTCCTTTCACTATTAATATGTTTACAATAATATAACCTTATCCCTAGTTTCCAGATAGTACCCCACCCCATCAGGTTATGGATGGAGAGGAAAGATTTTATTTGAAATATCATCCACAAAATGTTCTTGATTCATATGATGAAGCTGATATTATGTCACGAGAAACTATAAACATAGCAGGAAACAATAAGTCACACTCTCAATTAAGGGTTCCTACTGATTAAGAAAAGAGGTCCTTGACAGCTGTAGCTATAAACCAAGCAAGAGATGCATAAAATTTGAGAAATAGGAGAGTAGAACCTTTTCAAGGTAAACATGCCCCTACATATACCAGGAAAATTTCCCCCCAAGATGTTGCAGACTCTTTTGTTAAGGAAAGCAGAGATAAGGAATTTGCAAGACAAGAAGATCCTTCTTCTAATCAAAAGGAAAAAGAAAAAACAAAAGAGGAAAAAATGGCCAATGATAAAGATAAAAGGGGTAATAAGATAGGTGATGTATCTTTTGAATTACCCATGTTTGATATGAAACATGCTTTGACTCAGATGAAAGTTTCAGTGCCATTAATGGAGATGTTAAAGATAAAGGAGCACAAAGAAGCTACATTGGCACTTCTAAAAGGAATAGATGATATCCCTACAATAGATTAGAATAAAGTCCCCATGATTGCTAATGATGATAAAAAGGAATCTCCATCACTCAAGGAAAAGGAAAAATAGGCAAAGGGAAAAGATAAAGAAATCTCCACTATCTGCATTGGTAATGTAATTACTCAAGAACCACTTTCTGTGGATCCATTTTATGTCACTTTGGTTGTTAAAAATTTCTTGCTGAAGAATTACATGATATAATTTGGTGTTGCAACAACTGTAATGTCATACCATGTCATGAAAGAATTGGGACTTCAAGTCACCACACCTGCAGGAAGTTTTTTTGCAATGGATAATAGGGAAGTTCCTGTGATAGGAACATTGAAGGATATTGAAGTAAAAATTGCTGCTTTCCTGGATGCTACTTATAGAATGGACATAGTTGTTGTGGATACTAAACCTTATTATGGCTTGCTTTTGTCCAAAGAATGGGAAGCATTAGTTTGTGGAAGATTGCAATTGGATTTATCTTATGCAACAATTCCTATAAATGGCAATGAGGTCAGGTCATACAAAGAACCTCATTCATCTTTCATGGTGGAGATGGTTAGACCTGACCAGTTAAATTGTTGTGTAAATATTTACATGGATAATTTTGTTATGCAAGAAATCAAACCACAATTGAAAAATATTGATCCCATTGTTGATGAGTTACTATTTCAACAAGATGGACTTTGGTGTTAGGAATAAGGTGTCTCAACCTTGGATAATTCCTATTCTTATTATTTTTTTTTTAAAATGTATTTCTTGCAAATAATGTAATTAAGTGTGAGTGTAGATGTCTGGTTGGCATGTTGATGTGTCAGCATCTTGAATTGTGTGTAAGGAGATCATGGCTGAAACGGTTATGACGGATTCCTATGACACTTAAGAGCTATTTCTAGCAGATTTCAATGATAGGTGAGGACATGCAAGACATGTGGCAACTAATAAAGTTGAGTACTTTACAATCTTCCACAATCGTAAAGTAAAACCCTAATACGACTATCCTTGGAAGTTGCCCTAAAAAGGAAAGCGCATGATATAAGTGTTTTTTAGGGTTACAGGAAAGGATACAAAAAGAGTGTATTGCTGGTATGATCTGGTGCTACTGGATTTGTCTTAGAGTGTTGATTGTCTCCTAAAATAACTTGCATTGCAAGTGTGTTGTAACCGTTGTGTTGAAGATAATACATTGTGCAGGTTTTGGAGTGCTGGGGTTTCTTACCGAACGGTTTTCCCTAGGGTAAATCATTGTGTCATTCTCTATTTTCTATATGCATGGTATGTGGCTGCAAAATCATTGTTAAAGTAGTTAACAAATCTGAAATTGTAAGGATTTAAAAGAATTTGCACAATACTTTCTTATAGAGATTAGTGTAGGAAGCTGTTTCCGCACCTGAGTTTCCTTACATTTGGCAGATGTATTTTGATGGAGGATGCTCCAAAGAAGGATCAGGAGCAAGAGTTTTGTTCATATCTCCATCATGTACTACTTTCAAGTATTCTTTTCTATTAGCCTTTCATTGTACAAATAACATAGCTGAGTATGAGGATTAATATTGAGAATATATATTTCTATTAATCATGGCATCAAGTGTCTGAAAATTCATGGAGATTCCCAGTTAATCATAGCTCATATTAGAGGTCAATATGCTGCCAAAGATGATAGGCTAAAATTGTACAAATATGTAGTCTGGGATAGGTTGGAGTTCTTTGATGCCTTCAACATCCTTTGGGTAGAAAGGTCTAACAATATAATGGTAGACTTTCTCACAAATATTTCCCTTAAAAACAATGATGTTACCCTTGCTGGCATATCTTTGGTAGAAGTGAAAAATAAACCAGTAGTCCCTGACAATGTCCATAATTGGCAATTATTTGAGGATGATGATGATATCCTCAGGTTTATCCAGTGTGTGGATCAGTATGATGGCCAAGATATTGATTGTGAATCCTTAGTAGTAGTTGTAGATGGTAAGGAATATATCTTTGATCAAGAAGTTGTTCAATTGGCTACTAATCATATCCCTAAAGGATTGGTTGAATTAGAGGGCATGTTTAGCCTAAATGACAATTATATGGCCCATAAATCAAATTCTACCCTAGAAGATCTAGAAGAAGTCAATCTAGGATTTGAGACTTCTCCTCACTTAGTCTATATTGGAAAAAAATTGGATAAAAATGTGAGGCTAAATCTGATAAAATTGCTAAAGAAATATAAACATTTTTTTTCCTGGTCTTATGAGGATCTTAAAGCTTATAGAAAAGACTTGTTCTAGCATGACATCCCTCTTAAAGAATATGTAAAACCATTTAGGAAAAATAAAAGGCCCATTAATCCACTTTTGGCTACCAAAATGCAGACATAATTCAGCTTATAAGGCATTCATCTTGGGTTTCTAACTTGGTCCCTGTGAGAAAGAAGAATGGGGACATAAGATTGTGTGTTGATTTTAGAAACCTGAATGTGGCTTCACTAAAAGATAACTATGGACTACCCAATATGGAGGCTATGTTGCATAAAGTCAGTGGATGTGATTTATTTTCTATGATGGATGGGTTCTTAGGGTACAATCAAGTGCTGGTCAAAGGATCTGAGCAATATAAGACAACATTCACCACTCCTTGGGGCACTTATGTGTATGCTCACATGCTATTTGGTTTGAAAAATGCTGGTACAACCTTTCAGAGGGCCATGGATGTAGCCTTCAAATATCTCAGTGATGTTCTAATGGTAGTATACCAAGATGATCTAACAGCTTTTTCAAAAAGGGTAGAATATCATTAGAACCATTTGGAGAAGGTTATGATAAAAGCATTGGAATATGGGGTGTCTTTGAACCTAAAAAAATGCCACTTTGTTGTTACCAAAGGGAAACTCCTGGGCCACATAGTGTCAAAGGATATAATAATTTTTAGGGCAAATTAATTTTGTTAGGAGATTTATTGCCAATTTTACAGAACTGGTCAAGCCCATTGTCAGATTGCTGAAGAAGGATGTAAAGTTTGAGTGGAACCAAGAGGCACAGTTAGCCTTTGAAAAAATAAAACAAGCCATCCAAGAATCCACTATCCTAGTGTCCCCTGATTACACCAAACCTTTTTCTTTATTCACATTTGCTTCTTTCCATACTATTGTTGCAGTTCTATTGCAAAAAGATGATGAGGGATTTGAACATCCAATAGCATTTTTCAGCAAATCTTTGCAGTCAGCTGAGCTGAACTATCAACTGATGTAAAAATAGGCTTATGCCTTGGTGAAGGTAGTCAAGGCTTTCTGGAAATATCTAGTATGTGCAAAGGTAAATGCATATGTTCCTCATCCTGATGTTAAAGATATTTTTTTCCAAAATGAGGGAACAGGGAAGAAATGCAAGTGGATAAATAAAGTTCAAGAATTTGATATGGAAATCCAAATTACAAAATTGGTAAGAGGGTTGGGATTGGAAAAACTGATGATAAAAGAGAATTTGGACCTAGTTCAGGTCAACAATGTTGATACATGTGGAAATTGTTTAAAAAGTATTGAAATGCAACCCTGGCATACTAATATTGTATATGTTTTGAAAAATGCTAAGTCTCCAGACAACCTAAGTGATAACCTAAGGAGGAGTTTGAGATTACAGGTTCATAAATATGTCTTGTTGTATGGTGATTTGTTTTGGAAAAACAGAGATGGGATCTTGCTGTTATGTCTTAACAAAGGACAATCAGAGAAGATTTTGAGGGAAATGCATGTTGGAATGTGTGGAGGGCATTACTCTGCCAAATCAACAACTCATAAAATTTTGAGACCTGGGTACTATTGGCCTTGTTTATTCCAAGATTCTTATACTCTTTTCATAAAATGTGATCCATGTCAAAGATTCTCAAGAAAAATTAAATTTTTAGGAGCTTTATTGTTGAATCCTATAGTGGCAGAAGCCCCCTTTGCAATGTGGGGGATGGATTTCATCGGAGAATTCGCTGAAAAGTCAAGAGGAGGCCATAATTGGATTCTATTGGTAACTGATTATTTTACAAAAAGGATAGAAGTGGTTCTAACTAAAAGGACAATAAGCACAGTGGTCATTGATTTTTTTATGGACAATGTGATCACAAGATTTGGTGTTCCCATCAAGTTGGTAATGGATAATGCCATGTGTTTCAAGTCTGAATAATTTACTAATTTCTTCTCTAATATGGGAATTATTATGTCTTATTCATCCCCATACCATCCACAAGCAAATGGTTAGGCATAATCCAGCAATAAGAATCTCTTGTAAATTTTGAAAAAGACCCTGGAAGGTAATAAAAGAGCTTGGCATATGAAGCTAAAAATTTCCCTTTGGGCAGATAGAATCACTGTCAAAAGGGCCACCAGAAAATCTCCCTTTGAATTGGTGTATGGTGTTCAGTCAAGAATGCCTATCAATAATTTGCTTCCAATTTATAAATTTATCCAAGATGAAGAGATTGAAGTCTCTGAACCTATGGGAGAAAGAATGGCTCAATTGGTAGAATTGGATGAAATAAGGAGAGAAAGTCAGAGGGAAAATATAAAAATGAAACATAAGATGAAATACCTTTTTGATAAGAGGGATAATGAGAGAAAATTTCAGCCTGGTGACTTGGTGTTGCAATGGAATGCCAGGGCTGAAGACAAAGGTAAACATAACAAGTTTGAATCACTGTGGTTGGGGCCTTTTGTTATCGGTCAAACTTGTGGAAAGGATTCATATTTTCTCAAAAATATGGATGATGAAGAATAGGAACTGCTAGTGCATGGACAGTTTCTGAAGAACTTCTTCAAATGAATTAATTATTTCTCCATGCACAGTAGTGTTGTATCATATGTACAGGTGTGTTTTTTTTCGTTGTGTGATTGTTTCTATTGTGTGTTTGTTTTTGGTATTAGGTTAATGCAGTTTTGGTCTGCTTTTCTAGAGATCTATATCCTTGCTATAATCTGGCATTTAAGCATCCTCAGAGAGAGATATTTCATGTTTTGAGGTCTTATCCTAAAATTTTTATTTCCAAGTGGTCGTCTTGCCAAAAAATGTCAAATCTTATTCATAGTGATGCTAATTTTCCCTATGAAATGTTCCACCTAGCCCCTAAAATGATGAAAACCCTAAGTCTAGGGTTGTATTTTGTTTGAATTTGAAAAAATGCCCTAAACGTTCTTGGCGGGTTCTATTTTCAAGTTTCTTTTTCAGTCACTTAAGTGATCTTTTAACCATGTGTTCTTTTTGAATGGGGTCATTTTTATTTTATCCTAAGTCTTAAGCATTAATCCAATGGTTCTCGCATTCCCTCAAGATGAAGATGATTATTTTTACTGTTTGAGGGAATGTGCCATGATGACACATGTATCTGGCTGATTCAGTCATGTAGGCACACTTTCAGTACACCATTTTAAAACTTTTAAAGTCGCCTCCCATGAAAATAAATTCCCCTAATATGTTCCCATATTTCACTAACAATGTTTCTATGAAGATTGACTATGTTCGAAATGCAAAGTTTGATCATGTAGATCCAAGTCTGAGATAACCGGGAAAATTCATCAGCCCCGAGTTTTTAGAATTCAAAAGATCTTCAATGCAGATCATCAAGGCTAGATTTAAAGAGGCAAAGATCAAGACATTATGATCATTTGATGAAGAGATATATGCGAGCAATGCTATGTTCAAAAATGCTTCATGTATTTAAAGGGGTTGATGGCATGAAGATCTGTTTATAAATATGAAGTCGTGCATGATAATAGTGCTCAAGCTCTCAAACCATTTCTTATAGTTGTCCATGTTCAATGCTTGAAAGAAAGAGATTTATGAGATTTTGCATATGCCCTAGAAAGAAAGGAAGGAACACATTCATATAAATCATGTATGGAAGCTTGAATTAAAAACATTGATGCAAATGGATCATACTCACACATTACAGTCAAGTATTTCCTAAAATGTTAATCCTATCACTATCTCTAAGTGTTAATCTCGAAAGCAATACAAAAGTGGAATTGGAATGCAGGACTAGAATTAGAATGCAGGATTAGATTTGGGATGTAGAAGTGGATTTTGCATTTTCTGCCAGGGAGAAGCTAAATGGTGATTTTCCACCATGGAGTAGTGGGATGTAAGAAATCTGATTCATGGTGAAAAGGTGTGAGTTTTGGCAATGAAATTGCTCCAGTAGTGAGTTTTATGGATCAATCAAGCAAGGGAGTAGGCGTAGTGGAAAATTTAGTTTCCACTGCGCCTTTTGCAGTCCATTTCTAGTTTTCCTCTTTGGAGAAGCCAATGTCTATATTTCTGCCAAAGGCCAGAAGAAGTCAAATTTTGGAATCCAGCCCGAGTTGAGCTTGGCATTCTAGGATGAATTTAAATAATAGAAGTCTCAAAGGTTTATTTAGAAGCCGAATGCGCCAGTTCCTCCAAGAGTTCATGCTTATAGCAGAAGGAGGTAGAAAATGAAGCTTCTGCTACTCCAAAGTAGTCAAATATGAGATTTCTGCCACAAGGAAGCAAAATTTTGAAATGCTGCCAGCAGTGAAGTTGATCATGGGATTCCTAATGAATTGAATGAATGACTATCATGAGTGTCTGATTGTACATTGAGGAAATTGATTGTATCTCCATGCTCAAGTGCTAAAGATAATTCCACCATGCTTCTTTCTGAAAGTGAATACCATTGCAATTCATGCAGCATCCATGGCTCAGGCAACATCTTGAGGCTGATCAAGTGTGCAAAGAAAAGAGGATGACATTGATCAAGTTAGAAGGAGAAGACACAGTCTCAATTTATGCTGAGACAAAAAAAATGGGGGGGATTTTGAATGGAGCCTATAAAACTAGGGAGTCAATATTGTCATCAATTTATAAGTATTTGAGCACAGATATACCTCCACAATGCTCATGACAGAGATATGGGAAGAATCATCTCTTCCCATCCTGCCAAATTCAAGACAATGCTTAGGCTTTTATCTTTGAAACCTCAAAGCTGATGCTCTAAGGTATAGATGTCAATTTCATAGAGTGGATGATTTATTTTGAATGAATAAGATATATTATGTAGAAGATTAGATTCATGGGAAGCATCTTCCTTTGTCAAAAAGATCAACTCATATGCAAAGCCACCATGAGTGTCAAAATAGAGGTCTCAGGTGATAAGAAAAATAGGGTATGCATGATGAAAGAAATATGTTTGAGCTCGATACTCATAATGAAACTAAAAATATGCAAGAAAGGACATCGACACAATATTTAATGAACACAAGGATTCTCTGTCCATAAGTTTGCTCGGGGGGAGAGAAGGAGAACAAGCTCGCATCTACTCTTAAAGGACAAATGTCATGTCTTGAAGAATGGGCAATGTTAGAAAGAGATCACACTCTCCATTTGGGGTGGAGTTAAACATTAGATTTGGTCTAAGAAGGATTGGAAAAGTTGAAGCCAAACCAATCCACATTGATCTATGTGTTTGATGCTTGTGCCTTCCCAAACAACTGTACAGGAGCCGCAATCTATCTTCTCTTATCAAAGATAGATGAGTGAATCGATTGATGTAGAAGTCCAATTCTTTATCATTTGTCATATGTTTGAGCCGGAAAGATGGATGGAATGCTCAAGCATGATATAATCTCCTTAAGTTAGCTGAATGTGAAGAAAAATGTGTTGAAGATGGTCTCGATGTCGGGTACATGAATCTTGATCCCAAACAAGCACCGAGAGAATGGTGTCAAGTGAGCTCAATTAATAGTATGGTGCTACACTAAGCTTCTTGTCTTGGCAAAATCTAAGTGATTAAATCCAAATCAACACTATGATAAAAAACTGAGATGAACAAAGTTGATGACCATTTGACCATCAAGAAGTTCAATGCTTGCAAACATCACCTCCCTCAACTAGAATATCTAATCAAAAGAATAATATGCACTGATGGTGATCTTTAGCACTGGAAGAAACATGTTAATGAATCTCAGCTCTATCCATGGGACATGATAAATAAAAATCAATTGATTTTATAAATCAAAATGCTAAAGCTCGGGATTAGAACTAGAAGAAGGAATCCATTCAAGATCAAATGGTAGATTAGTGTGAGACATTCCTAATTGAGTTCAAGAAAAATTGAAATAACAATGAAAGCCAAAGATATCTCATGAGGATCTTGAAGTGGAAGTCAAGCAAGTCTCCCATAGTATGTAGAGGCTCATTACTTTGAGTCTCTTCTCAGGTTCTCAAGTTTCGAGCATGATACGGGATAGGAGATTCATTCATGAATTTCATCTCACTTGGTGACCGTGGAAATGAAGAATCTTGAGCAATTTATGTTAATATTCATCCCTTAATTTTGTGACACTTGGAAAAGCTCTGGAAACCATGGATTAATCATAAATCAGAGTTGTAAGAACTTAGGTATTGAAGAATCTCATCAGTGGGAACAGAGACTAAGACTAGAAGCTTCTAGGATCTGACAAGTGTATTCTAAGACACAATCAATAAAGAATGCTAAGATGAATGAGTCAAGTGTAAAATGATAGGTGTTAGAGATAAAGAATCTCATTCAAGGAGTCTTTATTAATCATCAATCTATAGTATGAAATTGCATGCTTTTTATTGAATATAAAAAAAATCATATATTAATATAAAAGGGGCATGCGAATATGGAAATGAATAGACACGGGCTTTTCATGTGATTTTGAGATTAACATTTGGAGAAGAATAAAAATACAAATAATGTTAACAAAAGAATGACTTTCTAAAAATGGAGCTTTTTCTTCTAAAAAGCTACGGGAATTAGAAAAGACCAAGAATCAGTTACAAACTGAATGGGTATAGAACTGAATAGACATGGAAAATCTGAACAGTTGCCAGGGACATTATTTAGTATAAAACTTTTTCTTTTGGAAGGGGTTCTTCTTTTCTGCAAGAGTAGGAGGTGCTAGGGCAGAAGGGAGACAATTTTTCTTTATGGATTTCATTTTCATTTGCATTTGGAGTTGAGAGTTCTGGTTTTTGTAATGGACTTAGCAGAGATTGTGAGAAAATAAAATCAGAGTATTCTTATTTGTTGTGTTCAATACAAAGAAGGGTTTTATTCTGAATTGGAGCATTTGGTTATTACTTTTCTGTTTATAATCAATCATAGTATTGTTGTATTTGGTTCTAGGCATTATCTTGAATTGTATGTTAAGTACTGAATGGGATAAAGATCGTAGTATTTGCAGACATTCCTATTACAGAAATTGGGATTATTTAACCGTCATTTTCATTTTAGTCTCACTACATTTGTATAACTAGCATTCATATTACATTACCAATGCCGGGGAGTCATAGGAAATGTGAATTCTTGGACTTGGCTACATTTAGAACTGAATTTACCACCCGAGTTAGTTTTATCTAGGGCTGGCTTGGTTTTCCTCTTCCATTCTCAGGTTAAGAACGCACCCAGTTAGGTTAGGAATTGAAAAAATTCATTGAATATCATTCATAAAGGAGTTGTACCTTTCAATTCAGAGGAAATCTACCAACCTAATGATATATTATCCAATTGTTGGTATCTGATCATTTCTTTCAGATTTGGGCTTTTGAGAGTTAAATTGGGAAATAACAATCTGTTTACCAACAAGTCACAGTTGAAATGCAGGTTGAGAAATCACCATAGATCAAATTTGATCTAATAGCCTACACTTTGCTTGTGGATGAAAGATGAATGAATATTAGCATCAAGGAAAAGTGCCATTGTGACATGTGTCCTAGGTGGGCTAGAGTGTCATCATAAAGGTAAAGTTAAACAAAGGACAAGTTAGATCTAATCCTACAGTGGTTGTAAAGCCTCATGACAAAGATGTTATTGAGTTACTCATCAAGGGAAAGCACCATAATGACACCTGGCAGATCAGCGGGCCCATCAATTTAATAAAGGATATGATAAATTAGTGGTATCTCCATGAAGATCTGATGGATGGTGCTAACCCTCAATTATAAGATGAAAGACTTTTATCCTTCAAGGGAATGCAACGTGATGCCACATGTCCCCCTATGTACTTTGAAAACCGTAGTTGGTAAACAGCTAGCTAAGTAAAGATCGATTAATTTGATGAAAATCTAACAGAAGGCGCAAAGCCTTAGATAAAAGGTGATGTTGGTTTAACAAATGAGGCATTGTGCCATGCAGCCATGTGCCTCTACAGATTAAGGCCCTGAGTTGTAAAGATGATTAAAAGTCAATAAAGATCGAGGAGATCCAATGGTCAGCATAAAGCCTTGAGCACAAAGTAGCTGATCTTTAACTATTGAGAGAAAGCATCATTGTGATGCATGTCCAAGTTGGTGGGAACCCATAGCAGTGTAAGGTTAAGTAAAGATCAGTTGAGTTAAAAGGGATCAAACGGTTGGCACAAAGCCTTAGATAAAAAATGATTGAGATATATTCTTCAAGGGAACACGATATGATGTCACATGTCTAGGGAGATGAACGTTGTGGAGGATTTTCTGTAGACCGTCTGATATGGGGAAAAGATAGTGAAATCGACAGTTCTGCTTTAAAATACAGAAGTAACAAATTTCAACAGTTGGACGCCAAGCTTTGAATTTGGGAGAAGTAATGGTGAACATGTGTCTCTTTCTAGTTAAAATTTAATGCTTAAGCTGATGGGATTTCTATCTTATCGATCACTCAATTCATTTTGTATAATTGAAAATGGTTGCAGAGAGGAGTAAGGTTGCAGTGATCACATCTAGATTTTCAAGCTTCTTATGGAATAGGTAATTTTCTGATACTTGTAATTCTGGGTTGTAAGAAATTTAAAGGAACTAATAGGGTGTGCAGTAAGAGAAAGGCTTTATTATTGAAATTATTGATTGTTAGACTATGAAACCCTAAATTCACAATGTTTACCAGAAGAGAATTCTCCAGAAAGGTCAATTATAAAGATAGAAATGTCTGTGATGATTTGTTGCAACAATTAACTCTGTCAACTAATGATGCATCTAAAACAAAGGAATTAGTCCCCAAGGATTAGTTCTTGAAAATAACTAAAGGGTTGTATGGTTTGGGTCAGTCTATTAAGGATGCCAAAATAGGTATGATTGGCTTGGCTTTGTTTAAGGTGTTTTTTACTTAGAGAAATGCTAGTCCCCAAACAGTAATGTATGGCAATTCAACGTAGGAAAGTTGGTAGTGCCTAGAATTTTTATGGACATGGACATGCTTGTATGCATAGCTAGGAATTATGATAGCATATCCAGAGTGGTCAGGGATAAAAATTGGAAAATCCTGATAAAGGTGACTGCAGAAGAAACTAGGGAGGTTTTCAAATTGAATGATCAAAATACTTCTATGGATAAGATTGATCTTAATCAATTAAAAGAAGTATACCAAGCCCAAAGAAAATACTTTAGAGAAGGACCCCTAAACAATATTTTGGCACAGTTGGGGATTTGGTTCGGGTAGGGCCTAATACCAAAGAGTCGTTCAAACTGGACTATTTTACACTAAAGGCCAAATCAGTTTATAGGCTCTTTGCCAAGTCTATGGAGATGATGAACAAGTTGAAATTCCCATCCACTATATGCTTATGATGGTCAATATTTTTCATCCCCATATAGCAATAATCTTTGATTTTTCTCCATACATTCCAGACCTAATTCATGAAGGGTTGATAGGTGTCCAGAACACAAAGGTGACCAAACCTTTTGCATGGTACTCCCTGCTAATGCATGTGTTTCTATATAAAGGAGATGATTATTTCAAAAAGGAGATGGAACTGATAAGAGTTAAGGATGATGAAATCATGCCTGTATAGTTGTGGAATGCAGATATGACTTGGGATAATAAGGAAGCAAGTTACATCAATTTTGATAGATATTTTGTTGCTAGACTTAGGGAATTGTTGTTAAAGGATGATCCTAGGATTCCTGTAGCATTTTTAAAAATTTTGAGGCCAAAATAATATGACCAAGAACTCAATATAGTACATAATTGGGGTGATGTTATCCCTTATCCACTATCAATAGTATTCAGGGTCTATGGCTTCAGGGGGGTTCCAAATATATTACCCTATAGAGTGCCCCTTAAGATAGGGTTAGCAGAGGTCCTAAGATAGATTGGAGGCTTGTAGGAGGATGCACTAATAGGAAGAGGAAAAGGAACTATTTTTCATGTGATCACCATTGCTCATCAATTCATCATCACCAAGGGAGGATGGAAACACCTGCAGGATTATTTGAAACCCTACAATTTGACCACAACAGTATCCATGTGTGTTGATCTAGAGGCATTTATTAAAGATATGTTCAGAGAAAAGATAAAATGTGTGGTGTTGAATCATCAATTCAACTTTCTAGAAGATATAGTCAGAAATAAATTTGATTTAATAAACCAGGAGATAAAGAAAGAAAAATGGTTGGCATATAAGAAAATCCTTGATTTTATACACCATTTTGATAAATTATATGACCCTTTAAAGGAATTTCAGCCATGGGCTAAGAAGATTGAGTCCCTAATGGATATGTTTGAAGAGATTATGCAAGAATTGAACCATAAAAGAGATAATATTTTGTAAATAGAGCCAGAGAAGGCCAAAGAAATTTTGGGTAGGGCATTCCCTACTAGAAATATTCCAAAAGGAGAATATTTAGTATACAAATGGAGGGGACACAACACAATTTTTCCAATAGGTGGAAAGACCAGTGATCCAAAAGGGAAAAGACCACTAGATCCTAGTGTTCAAACATTGCCATTCCCCAAAAAGAAAAAAAATAGAAGAAGGGCAACAACAACAGCAACAACATGACCAAATCTATTCTCCTTCCCAATCTCCATTGCACATGGATGAACAAGTTGTAGCTCAACAATTAGTACAAATGGGAAATATTGGGAAAATATATGTCACAGCCCAAGAATTGCAGGAAGGGGTGCCAAAAGAGCCAAAACATGCTCAACTAGATTTAACAGTGGCAGAGTTTGCTGGTAAATAGCTAGATCAATTGACACAATAGGTGAGTGAAAAATTTCTTTCTGATGACAACTTTGTTAAAGCAAGAGCATTTTTGCAATTGTTGTGGAGAATTCATATTTATGAATTCAAGAATAAGTGCCACCAAAAGCAAGAAGAACAACCTGTCAGAAATAAAGAGGAAATTGAAAATGAAGTAAAATAGGAGATGTTATCTAGGTTTGAAAAGATAACTCCTGAAGAAGGTAGAGAGATGGTCAAAAGGGAAGGAGTATTAATACTCCCAGAATGGGACATAGTTGATGCTATTGTTTTTGATGCCACCGGGGTGGAGACTAAAATTGTTCATGTTAGAAAAATAGAAGTACAACAAGCTTCAAAGGGTGTAAAGTGAAGTGAAGATCATGCAGCCCTGGTTATGTGGCAATTGAGAAAAAGAACCCCCAAGACAACTGGTGAAGAAACTCAGGCTGAACATTTAGGTAGCCTTTTGGTATAGAGAGTTGCAGAAATAGGGGTTGTTGAAGAAAAAATTATAACCTTATAATCTACTAATTTTAGTTTAAGTGTATCCCAAAGATTGGAAAATGAACTCAAAAGCCTGAGTGAAAAAATTGAGAAGGTTCTGGGTGCTTACAATGAAGAAAAGATAAAATCTATTGAGAAAGATAAGAAAATTGCTATCTTGGAAGCTAGGAAATTAGAACATTATGTTCCTCAGATGATGATTACTCAAGATCCCTACCAACCCTCATCATCCATCCCATTTATCACTTATCCTCCTTCTCCTATACCATCAATCCCTATTACTCTAGTAGATGTGGAATTGGAAAGGGATAGATTGGTTGCTGAGAGGACAAGATTAGAAGAAGCCAATAAAAAATATATTGAAGATTCCTCAGCATACAAAGAAGGAGAAGAATGGGATTAAATGGAGGCATTCTGATAAAATATATTCTAGCCTCTTGAGATGTGCTAAGGAAGTGAATTTTGCTAATCTTTATTTACTGGGAAAAAGGATTATTAACATAATAAGTGAAGATCATGCAGACAAAGATCAATGGGGTATGATCATGGATAGATGGAAAGAAAAAAGGGCTGATGTGAAATCATTTTATTCCATATCCAAAAAAGAGAATAATATTGATATTGTTTTGAATAATACTCACAAATGCCTGAAGTTGATGGCAGGCATGGATATCAAAGAAGCATCCTCATCAAAAAGGTAGAGACCTTGAGGAGATAATTTTCAAAGGATAAATGTGAAATATATCCCAACATGTTCAAAAAGAGTGGTGATATAAAGAATGAGGCGTTATGGATAAGGCAAATAAAAGAAATGTTAAACACCTAGACACATAGAATCATTACTTTGGAAAGCACAATTTTGTTTGTTCAAACTATAAACATTATTAACAAAGCCAGAGAATTTTTTGAGTTCTGGAAAGAAGAGATCAAGAAGGAAAGTGTAATCTGGGGTGAGATCAACAACAAAAAGGATGAAGTCACTGGTTTTGATTGGCTAAGTGATGAAGTGTACACTTCCTTGAGGGACAAGTATCAAGCAACTGATCAGGGAGAAGAGCATAATGTATGAAAGGCCACGGATGATAATATCTCTGAACAGTTTGAATGAGACAAGGGAAGATAAAAGGTTCTACATCAAAAAGATCAAAGATAACAAATTCCATATGGTTGTCTCCCAAAAATTCTAAAGCAAATTACAATTGTCATGCGGTCATGGGCCAAAAATATTTGGAATATCTTGTAGCAAAAGTGGTTATTTTGTCCACTTGTTATTTTGTCTTATTTTTTCTCTAAGTTTTATCTTTTAGCTTAGTCATCTGAAGCTTCTTGCATCCTTGATCTTTAAGGATTCCAAGATGACTAATGTTGACTATAAATAGCAAGTTGTAAGATATTGTAAAGGATCCTAAAAAATCAAAACTATGAGGCATGCTTTTTGAATTGTGTCTAAGCTCTTAAGCTTTGAAGTCAATTTGAATGTATTGAAGCCAAGATATTATTAATAAAATACAATGGAATTTCCAGTTTCAAATCATTGATATCTTTTTGCATTTACATTCAGCTCTTGTATGTTTAATTTTTAAAGAATTTTAAATATACCAGTTATAAGATAACTATGTTGTTATTTGTGAGTTTCTTTCAAGGAAGGTTTAAATATTGCAAATAGTTCTAGAGGGTTAGGGTTTTATGCAGGAATTTGATACAAAGATATGAGAGTGAAAGGATAGTTTGTAAGGCATTCTATCTGAGATTTTTTTTGTGTTTTAATTAATTGTCTCTGGTGAATGTATGTTTCATTGTGACTCTATGGCCTAGGATTAGGCACTGGTCAAGTTCTAATAAGTAGTCATTATCATCAAACCAATCAAATTTTGAATAATCTTTACTTTCTGTTATCTAAAATATACATGTCTAGCTAATCGTATTGAGAAATACAGTTCATCGTGGTGATTCCTTAAAGAGAGAATTCATAGGTTAACCTTCCTAAGTCAAAAGACCTAAAAATAAGAAGGATTAGAAATCCTTGATCCACTATAAGATTTCCTGTGAAGCAGTGAATTTGAAGATAGGTGCACCCACTTGAGTTTGTGGAACTCGAAGTGTAGAAGGAATATATCCTTGTTAATTAGCCTTTTCCATGTACGAATCTAAATTGGGAATCTGAGAGTCAAGCATTTACTGTTGTATATTGATTCTACAAGAAAAAGTGCTAATAGGTTATTGGCTGCAAGTTTGGACAATCCTTCATTGGATCCTCCATCCTTGATTGCATCAATAACTCATCTCGGTGAAATGTAAAGTATATCTTCTAGTTTCTTACCGAGTATCATTAAATTAATACTGTGATTACCGATCAGTGCATATAAAGTAATGTGTAAAGTAAAATAACAATCCAAAATAATCATACACATTAACACAAAGATTTTTAACATGGAAACCCTACTACGGGAAAAAACACATGCGACCAGTAACCCAAAATATTTCACTCTTCTGAAGTGAGCCCGGTTAAGAGCCAACCCTATTAAAGGTTACAATGCACACTATTAAATGTGACCTGGTTAGAGGATTTAAAACTAACAGTTCTGTCTTGACCATGAATTCACTATGGGGTCAACAAGACAACACTCAACATTTATTATAATTTCATAATAAAGACTTTCACGTCCTACTTGGTTAAAAGATTTATCTGTAACAATGGTTAAATAGATACAATAATGATCTGATTCAAATACAACTTTGTTTTGCAGATTTTCAGATCTATTCTAAGTACATAATACCTCTGATCGATTTGTTCACTTCAGTTCATCTAATTATTCATACTCTATTCTTATCGATAATGCTCTTTCCTCTGTTGCTTAGAAATATCTGTAGAAGTGCTCAGATCTGTCTTTAACCAGTTTGATCAGTCATGCATAAACTTTGTATGTGCGCATCATAGCATCATGTGATTCAAAATGAATCTCTTGTCTCTTATATAGACATCGTCGCTCATTTAATTTCCATCCTTCATATTTTTCCACTTAATCTCCATCATTGATTTTGTCGCTTAAACCTTCCTCGACAATTGTGTTAAAAACATGTTTCAATCTTTGTCGTCTAATCTTCGTTGAATTTTCATAAACATTTTATCTTGATAAAAAAATCTTATCATTTACCTTGAAATCATCAATTTCTAGCTCAAAATTCTAGTCAGCCTTGGTTAAAATAAATTTCTCGGTCAATACTGTGTTGTGTCAGTGATCCCTAGCTCGGTTATTACTATGCTCGGTATACACTGTGTTACTCGGTGTTCACTGTCTCTCGGTGTATACAAAACTCTTCATTTTATGACCACATAAACTTTGTGTGTTCCAGATCTCCATTTCATAATAGATGTTTTCTACCATTATGATACTCAAACAAGTTGACATCAATGACAATACATCAACTGATAATTTCAATCATCATATATGTAACTCGATTGATTATCAACAAATGAATTCAAACATACAATCAATTGTACTTAATCAAAAAGTACTAGGTGCATTAGATAGTCCAAATGACATTACCAACCACCCATACAATCCTTCATTTGTCTTAAATGTAGTCTTCCACTCATCACCTTCTCTGATCCACTCTTCAAGTCAATCTTGGTGAAATACTTAGATCCACTCAAACAATCCATCAAATCATCCATCCTTGGAAAAGGAAACCGATACTTAATTGCAATATGGTTGAAAGCTCTTGAATGAGTACACATTATTTGCATTTGGTGAATATGATCTATGTTTTAATCATAATATTGTATTGAGGTGTTGTAATATTTGGCAGAATGATGTCTTAGAGATGAGATATTATCTATACCGATGGTGATGGTTATTCAATTGAAGAATTGACTAAGTCTACAATTAATCGGGTAAAGAATAGTGAGTGACACTCAGGTGATTGAATCTTGATTTGGAGAGTGTGTTAAGGTGTGTCATCATGTAGTGATCATATATATAGGTATCTATACCTATGTTTATGATCGCAATAGTTAGTTTGAATAATTGATTGATTTATTAAAGTTTCAAGTGTCACTGGTAGGAAGAACAGAGGATAGTTAGAACAAGTTTGGGTTGACCAGTTTACCGATAGTTAATGATTATTTGTGACAAGATTTATGTTCTATTGACTTTATTGGGTTGACCAATGTGTTTTGGTGGGTGCATATTTGAATTTTTGGTCGGTGAGTAAAATGTGTTAGGTTAAAGGTTGACTTGTATAACTTGTTATAAAAGAAGCATGAAATTGTGATTTAGGGTTACAATTTTAGACATTGCAATTGGATTTGATGTTTATTTGGAGTTGGTTGATGTTTCTTTGCGATTTAGATCAAATATTCTTGAGTATATCTCAAGGCAAGCGCTAACAGGTTTTCAATTTAAAATATTTTAACAAGGTTGTTCCTAACAAGGTGGGCAGGATCTTTAACATGACCTAAAGTGTAAAATCCTCTAACTAGGTAACTCTTAGAAGGAGTTTGAAATATCTTAATAGATTATTCTTTAATAGTAATTGTTAGCTTCTAATCAGGCTAGAATACTCTTAACCAGATATACCCCTAACAGGGTGATTATAACAGCTCTTAACATGGCAAATTTGTTCGTACACTTGTCAAATTTGTGGATACCATTCCACATGTGGTTTTCAACCTATAACAAGAGTTTCCATCAGAAAATATTGTGTGTTGTGTCTATTTTATGTGAATGGGTTATGTGTTAAGTTTCTATGTGCTATTGTTTTTTGCATGTTGGATCTTTTGAAAGATATTTAAGTTTTGTTTCAGATTTGTGGGTGCTCTGATTCACCCCCCCCTCTCAGTCCCTTTTAAAACTAACACACATCCTCCATTTTCCATCCTTCTTAAGTGCTAATATTGTAGGAACTGTACATGGGCTCAAACTTTCTCTGATCAACCCTCTCTATAATAACTCTTGAACTTTCCTATTGAGTTCTTCATTCTCTATCGATGTCATCATGTATGTTGCTTTATTAGGCAGACTAGCCCCTGGTATCAAATCCTTGCAATGACTAATACTTTTTACTAGTGGTTATACATCAAGTACATTATCTAATATGATATAATCATACTTATTAAACAATCCAGTGACTTCCTTAGGATGTTCTTCTACCAATACATTCATTTTAGACTCCTTAGGTATTAAAGAAAAACACACATTATTATGATTCATACCATCCAAAAACTTCATGTGATCCACTAGACAAATTCTTACACTAGTACAAACTTCAATCTGTAGAGTTTCCTCTAAAGGTAACAAATTCTGTATAATCCCATTAGCAAGAATAGTGTATACATTATTTCTACCATCATCCATACCTTTCCTATCATACCACCATGGTCTACCCAATAAGATAGTACACACATCCATAGGCATAATCTCACACAAAACATCATCGTAATACTTCCCAATCTTGAATTTAACTAGGCATTGTTCACTTACCAGCCTTATGTTCATCTTGTATGCATGCAATCTGATAGGATTTAGGATGCTCCATGCTCTACAACTTCAGTTTGTCTACAAACTCCTCTGAAGCAATATTATCATAACTACCACTGTCTATGAAAACATTACACACATTTATTTGTACCTTACATTTGGTTCTAAACAAATTATTTATTTGTATAGACTCTTCTTGCTCTCTATGATATAAGAGTATCCTAGTCATCAAGGTTGCACCATCATCTTCTTGATTTTTGTTCACCAAATTGGTGGACTCTTCATCAGCAAATATTGTTCTCCTACTACCTTCTTCCTTTTTCTCAGAGTTTCCTTTCTTGCATTCAAAGGCTTTGTGTCCTGCTTCACCACATTTGAAACAAGTGTCACTGAATTTCCTACTTTCATCACTACCTTTCCCTTCATTTCGTTAGGAACTTCTATCATTTCCCCTATACAAATCATTGTCCTTAATTCAAAATTCATTTTTTACCTGACCTTCTAAAGCTCTGCCTCTACCTCTTTGAAATCTTCCTCCTATGCCTCTTTATATTTTCTCATGTTTTTTGTTCATCTTCTCTTTAGCCTTAAAGACCTACTTATAAGCATCTTACATACTCCTAATCTGGAATAGAATGATTTCATCTTGTAAAGACATCCTAAAACCATTAAGATACATAGAAACTTATTTAGCCTCATCATCTATATGACCCGATATGATGTTCAACTTGTAGAACTCTTCACTATGACTCTAAACACTTAGGTCTCTTTGCTTCAAATTCTTCAACTTTCTAAACAAGATTACTTGGTATTCCCTAGTCAAGAACTTAGCCTTCAAATTATTCACCATCCTATCCCAATATTTGATCTTGTCTTTACCCCTTCTTTTTCGATCTATTTGCAAGTGTTCCCATAAAAGGGATGCATGTTCTTTTAACTTTGTGGAGGAAAAATTTCTCTTCTTCACTTCATTAGTTCCTTCAAGTTCAAAATACTTGTGCATCTCTATGATCCAATCTATCAATTCATAAACATATAGGTTTCCATGATAATTAGGTGGATTGAAATGAGGTCTCCTATAAACAATAGTCAAGGATCTAATCAACCTCTCTTCTTCATGATTCAGCTTTGGTTGTGCCCCATTGTTCTCTCCTACTATTGGTTCCTAATTTTTTTCATCTCCTTCTTCATCACTGGAATCTTCTATATGTTGTCCTCTTCTCTAAGTAGTCTCTACTACTTCCAATCTAGTAGAAATTTTTCTCAACAAGTCTAAGACCGCTGGATATGCATTCTTAGCTCCACCTCTAGCATTTCTCCTAGCCATCTTCACAATCCTTAGTAGTTGTAGGTTGGATCCTTTCAACCACCACCCCACAAGAAAAACCTAGGTTAAAAAATCTTTTCTCTAATACCACTTGATGCAGTCTAGGATAGAGAAACCTCAAAATATCAATCCAGTCCTTGTAGTCAATACAACACAACAAATACAAAAAGTCAACAAAGGGCCAAGATGGATAGAATGAAAGATCAACCTTCTATTATTCTCAGACAATCAATTACAATAGATTTGCTACATGCAGTCTCACATGCCAAGCATACATGCCTGATTATGATTAGAAAACCTCTTAAAAACCATAGCCAAATAACACCAAATAATCTTATGAAAATCACCTTCCCCTTAGGAACAAGTCCATAACCTTATAAAGCAATCACACCATAAGCAATGACAAATAGGTCTAGACCCAAATCATCTAGAACAACCTCCAATGAAATAAATAAGAGATGCAATAGTATAAATAATTTAGCCTCAAACATGTCACTGAGCTGGCATGCTCGCACACAAAGATTCCAATCGAAAGATCAAAAAACACAATGACTAACTGGGAAAATGAAGAATAGGACAGTCATAATAATAATCTACAAAATACCAAGTACAAAGAATCCAAATGAGGTATGATCATAGGATAAGGACCAGAATGAAGACAATAACACACTGTAGCGACCACAACACAAAAGAACAAGCACATATCAAACACTAACAGAAAAATCAGATTGATCAAATAGGAAACCAAATATTTTTGGTTGATGCAAGATTACTAAGAATCCCAAGATGCTCTTGCATCATAGGCCTTTCCCTCATAATAAAAATCAAATCCAACATATTTGAGGCTTATCCCTCATAATCAAATCAAACATCTTTGAGGCTCGTCCCTCACAATCAAAATAATCAAATCCAACACATTTGAGGTTATGGCCTCACAATATAACATCAAATCCAACATCTTTGAGGCTTGAATCTCACAATCAAACATAAAATCTCATATCTTTGATTCCCTTCCCTCACAATCAATCAAAGTCAAATTATTTTCTCTAATTCCTAAGATCATCAATCATTCTACTCATCATAATCACCTCCCTTCTAATCCACCTCCTCATCCAATATCATCATTCATCCTTAATCCAATCCAATCACATCATCATCATCATCATTCTAATCCAGTCTAATTTTAAACCTCATATCATATCCTTTCTTCTTATCACATCATTCATTTCTTCTTATCATATTCATGTCTTATCTTCATAACATATTCATGATTCTTATCAGGATCATGTCTTAGCTTGCATTTCAGGTCATTTCTTCATATCATAACATATCTCAAAGCTATCTTCAGATCTTAGAGCTTGCATTGAGTCATAATTGAGAGTCTCATATCACTTCATCATTCATATTTCCTAGGTCAATATCAGAACTATCATATATGCCCATGGCCTCCTTGGTTCAACAAATTCAAAATCTCAAGAGACAAATTCATAACATAAAATCCAGAGAACAAGAAAGAAATGAATCAACAACACTTGAGAAATACCTCCAAGAAACAAATGACATCATAACTAATGCATAAATTCAAGGGATGCAAAATAAAATAGCCAAAATTAAACAAGTGACTAATAATCAGAAGAAAAATCTCAAATCTAACACTTCTATGAATACAAATGAGCCTAAATATTTCGTGGATAGAAAATCTATAGCTTTGGGACAATCTCTTGAGTCTTCATTAAATGAACTTCTTGAGAACAACCTCATAAAATTTCCTCAAGTGACCTCATGTGGATTTACAATTTTTACTACCTATTGTGCATATCATCGACATAATAGGCATAAAACATCAAATTGCATGATGTTAAAACATAAAATCGAAGATCTTATTGATGATGGCATAATTGAAGTGAAAAATTCTAAATATATATCTAATGAAGAACAAGAAATTAATCCCAAGAATGATCAACATCATGAACCTATGTATAGCAATAGCCCACATGTCACTTCCAATTCTCCTACCATTCCTCCATCTCATAAAGCTTCACATCTAGTTACACCACCTCTATCAAAGCCTGAGCCTAATGATGATACTTTCCATATTGATTATGTCTACCCTCAAGGGCTACCTCTAAAAGAAATCCAAGATAATTTTTCTTTTTCTGCAAATCTCTTCCATGCTTCAAAGATTTTGGATCCCAAGATTTCATATATTTTTAATCCTATCATACCTATTCAAAATGATACTCCATAATCCCCCATGCACATGAAAACTCCTACCTTTTCCTTAGAAGTGGCTCCATGTCAAGAGGATAATCAAACAAATGAAGAGACGTGTCCTAACATAAATAAAGATCGAGACACCATCCCATCTCCTCCAACTTATGAGCAAGAATCCATACCTGTAGCATCCTATGATGATCCCTCATACCCTTTCACTTCTACCAAGATGATACCAATCCACCTCAAGAGAAACATATTCCTCCACCTCCAATATCTAACCCACCTCCTAGGAAAGATAATGATATTCCTTCCATCACTACCCATGCTACCCCTTCCATCATTTCCAATGAGCCTATTAGAAAGAAAGATCACGAGATCCCTTCGGCTTTTTCGGATGTTCCTCTTCCATATAAAGACCAACATATTCAACCATCTCCTTGTCACAATCCTCCATGTTTATCCCAAGAGACTAATGTTTCTCCTAATTCCTCTCATGATACTAATTTTTCTCATACTCTAATTGTTCCTATCATATTTGGTGATAAAATCCTTAATATGAAGACAAATCTTAAATATCATGGCTTGACGACTCAAACTCAAGATGTTGGTATCCCTTAAAATTCTTACATTCCCCCATATAAATCCTTAAAACATACACCTCCCTGATCCTCCAAATCAATTTTGGGTCCCTATGTCCCAGAACTAAAGCCTTCAAACCTTCCATTTATCTTGGATCCTTATATCCCTCCATCAACCATGCCTACCATTCCTATCTCACCACCCACTTACCCTATCATATTATCAAGATCAATAAAGACACACATCTTTGAATTCATTCCAACATTCACCCTTGATTATTCTATCAATAAACTCTCCTTACCATCCATCCTCATGCACCCATACCATTGCTATTGGAAGCAATTTGGATGCAAAATATAAAAGGAAAAAAGTCAAAAATCCACAAAAATCCAAGGATCAACATGTCCGATCTAAAAGACATGATCAAGATAAGAAAAATATGATCCAAAAGAAATAAAAAATTCAAAAATCATATAGATTCACAAGATACTTATTCAAGCCATGGATCTCAAATAAATATCCAAATTGGCATCCAAACTTGCTAATCCTAAATTTTCCCCCACTCATAAGTCCTCTAAGCCTACATCTGATTTAATCCCCCATCTTCCAACTCCATTTTGGGTTATTATAACCCAAATCCACTATCCTAATGCCATCATCTCCTTTATTTATTTTGGGTCCTTACATCCCAAAATCCACATTTACTCCTCTACTTTGTTCAAAATCTCCTCCTCCACAACTCCACCACCCTTCAAGGTGTGTGCCAATGATGATCTTTTCAAATCCTACATCCATTTGTTCACAAGTATTCCAACCTCTCATCCATTATCTACTAATCCTTCCCCACCCTTTCACCCCTTTGATCCAATATTTTTCATAAATAATTATGCTCCATCCCCAATATGTTTCATCTCCCTTCCACAATCCTACTGACATCTTTGAGAAAACCTCTAATTGCAATGGTCTATGATAGTGTATCTTTCAAAAGGGTACTATTCAAAGAGTGAGATTCTTAATCCCTCCATTTTCTACCATGCATTCCCCATCTTCTAAAACAAAATTTTAAAAAAAAACATCATCCTATGGTAAAAACCACTTCTGGTGGCGCTTTGGGAAAGTACCTTGATGAAAACCTAGCAAATAGGCATCATGCATAATTAATCTTCTTGCACTTCCACATGGGGGAAACTTTCATCCTTGCTACATTATCCATCATGTCCTTCCTCCTCCATTATCTACCATTTATCCTATTTGCATCCATAATGTGTTCCATTTTTCTTACCTTCTTAGTTCCTCCATCATTCCCTATCATGATCTTGCTTATATTACATTCATCCTTACCATTCCTAAACATTCACATCACCATCCATCTACTGCTTCCATCACTCCTTACCATATTTACACTTCATCTAATCCAAATTGACCCCTTTGGTCTTTATCAAAACTAAGGACATACTATGTGGAACATGTCTTCAAAAGCCTCTTGACATGACCATTACTTTGCACCACACCATACCTTTCATTATGTCATGATCATTACCCTACATATTAGTCCAGCTCACCATGACAGTGGCCTACATTATCCTATCCCTTTTTATCTTAGCTTGGGTACTCATAATGAGGTTTTCCTTGAGGGTCACATTAAACACACCCCCTCCATTGCTTGTCTATCCATTCTAATTCATCAATTCATACATCCACTCACAATTCCCTACTGATAGGGAGGTTGGATGAATCACTCACTGATTAATGCTTTGGTCTTCTTGAAGACTTTCTAGGGTGTCTACACCACACCACTTGCCACCTATAGGACCTTTTCTTTCTTGGGGTCCCATGGTCTCTCTAGCCAACACAAATATCATGAAAGTTCAATCTAACAACTCAAACTCCTTGTATTCTTGCTTCACTCAACATTAGCCCTTATTTCATCCTAAGGCTTCTAACCTCCAACTTCTTGATAAAGTCTTGCAGAGGTGTGGAGGTGGTTTAGAGACTTCAATCCAACCTATTGGGATACTAATAATCACTCCTAGTTCCACTAACAAGTCGAGTTCACAAAACTTTCTAATAAGGCCTAGAAAGGCTACTAGCAATTAGGTCTCCTTCCCTGAGAAATCAGGGATTTTCTCACAATCCTTCCAAAGAAACCCTAAATATTTTCTTTGGATTCTTGGTTCATATTCCTACCCCTCAAGGAAAATGGCTGTACAGTGCCCTAACCAAAAATGAGTGAAATTAAGGCTTTTTAGGCTCTTTCTGGCCCCTCTGCAACTTTAGAAAGTTTTCATTAATAAAATGAATTGGTAGAGTCTCTCACTCTTCACCAAATTTTGGTAAGACTCATATATTCCTTATCCAAAAGTAAATTTGTCTCTAAGTAGTCACCTCTGCAAATTAAGTTCTTTGTACTATGGTCTTTCCTGGCCGGGCTCACCTAGGGAAAGACTCCAAAAATATCTCCTTTCCTTTCAAGGGCCCCAAATCCTATCATATGTACACACATGGAGTCTAGTCACTATTCCCAAAGGGCTATACAATTTTCACGGTGGGAAAATTAGCTAGCACTCCATTCTTTACAAACTGCCTGGTTCAAACCAGTGACAGTGAAGATTACAAACTATTTACAATAAATGTTTTAAACTAAAAAAGATATCTATCTAATGCCACAAAAAATCAAGAAACTAAATACCCTACATCATGCATGAGTTACAGTGCCAAACTAATCCATTAAAGTATCACTGCAATGCAAAAACAAAGGAATTACACACCCAGTCTCATATGCTTTCTTGATTTCAAAAATGCAATATGTACAGTAGGCATCCAACCTTGCTACCAGGTCAAAGTTCCCCTTAAATAGGGTGGTGAATTGGTTATCAAACCCTTATGGAATCTCTTGGATGAGTTTTCCAAACTTGTAAATGTTGTCGGAGCAACAATGCAAAATTGAAAAGTTGCAAAATGCAACTTTTCTCCATTTCTTGCAAACTATACAAATATGCTTCAATTCTTCGCTAAACTTTACCAAAGACCTAGTTAAGGTTTGAAACATGAATCCAACCTATCATAGACCCTACTGACATCATGATGACATCATTATAACACATGTGCCAATTAGAAGGTTTTACAACTTCTTAGCCCTAATTGCACTTCCTAAAAGGTCCTAAGACTCAATTAAATGAACACAACCTATCTCAGCTATTATGTGGTCAACATGACCTTCAACAAAACACAACAAAAAAAAAATCCCTAAGGCTCACACACAACTGAACTAAAATATATTGTTTAGTTTTCCTAGGCAACCTATGGGTGCTCCTGCACCATTCTCTCCCTCTGCACTAACACTAAAGAATGTGAGGAGAAATCAAAGACATATCAATGCCACATTTCTTGAAGTGAGATTCTTCCACCCATGTAGCCTTAGACTCTAGTTTTTCCTTCCATTATATGAGGTGTTCCATATACACCTTGTGCGTAGTAAACTTCTTCACTCTAGATTCCAAGATTTTTTCTGCTTGAAGCTTGGCCTTAGGAGGTAAGACTTCTATACCCACATCCTCCAATACCTCATTACTATTCTGATTCATATCAGTCAGTGGTCCTTTGTACTTGATCAAATCAGCTACATTAAACATTGGTGAAATACTTAAACCTTCAGGAAGATCCACCTTGTAAGTATTATGTCCATACTTATCTATCACCTTGCATGGTCCCACTCTCTTCATTTGTAACTTTGTTGGAACTCCTTTTTGCAACCTAGATTTGTTGAGATGTACCATGACATAGTCAGCTACTACAAATTGTATATCTTTCCTAGACATATCCACCTTAGATTTCAATTTATGAGTAGCCTTTGTGATTGTCTCTTCACCTACTCTTGTATCTCCTTCATTGTTTGAGTAAAATCCTCTGCATGGCCACTTCTATGCTCCATAGCTCCTACATCTTTGAGATCACATACACCCCTTGGATTCATACCATATACTATGTCAAAAGGACTTCTCCCTGGTGTCCTATTCACACTATCATTGTATGCATATTCAGCTTGTGGAATGATCAAGTCCCAAGTCTGACCATACTCCTTGGTTAGGCATCTAAGAAGGTTACCTAATACTCTATTCATCACACCAGTTTGACTATCTGACTGTGGATGGTAAGATGAACCAAAAGACAAATTTGTTCCCAATATGCTCCTTACAGTCTTCCAAAAGTGACTCATGAACTTAACACCTCTGTGAGACACTATACTTAGGGGTAGCCCATGTATTCTCACAATCTCCTTGAAAAAGAGATGAGCAATGTAGCTAGAATCATGAGTGGTCTTAGAAGAAATGAAATGAATCATCTTTCTAAATCTATCTACCACAACATAAACACTATCCAACCTTGTCTTGGTCTTGGGAAGACCTACTACAAAATCCATGTTGATGCACTCACATGGTCTATTGGGAATGGGTAAAGGTTGATACAAACCTATATTACCAGCTACTCCTTTGGCTTTCATTAAAACCACACATTTCTCCACATATCTTCTGACATCTCTTGGCAACTTGGGCTAATAGTAAAACCTCTGTACCAACTCCATTGTTTTGTTGATACCAAAATGTCCACTTAAGCTACCATTGTGCTTCTCCTGAATGAGATTTTCTCTCATTGATCCTTTGGGAACACATATTTTATTTCCCTTGAACAAAATTCCACTCTGTAATGTATACCCTGAAAATTGACTGTGAAAATGATTCTCAAAATCATAACATACCTTATATGCTTCAGAGAAGTCTTCATCTTCTCCATAGAGATCCTTGAAACTCTCTATCCCAATGCTTTGAAATTGTACTTCTTGTACTATTAGCATCCTTGTACTTAGTGCATCTGCCACCTTGTTCAAGTGTCCCTTCTTATGCTTCATAGTGAATTTAAATTCTTGAAGATACTCCATCCACTTCAAGTGCCTATTACTTAGCTTTTCTTGTGTGTTGATGTAGCTAAGTGTCTGGTTATCTGTAAACACTAAAAAATCCTTAGGTAGGAGATAATGTATCCACTTCCTTAGAGACTAAACTAGAGGATATAACTCTAAATCATAAGCAGAGTACTTCTTCTTAACCTCATTGAGCTTCTCGCTGAAAAAAACTATAGGTCTACCTTCTTGGTCTAGTAATCCTATTGCAATGCCACTTGCATCACATTCCAATGTGAATAGCTTGTCAAAACTAGGTAACAAAAGAATGGGTAGGGTAGCCACTTCTTGTTTAAACTTATCAAAACCCTTTTCTACTTCAAAAGTCCACTTAAACTTAGTCTTTAGACTACCCTTGATGGTATCAAGCACTGGTGCACAAATTCCACTAAAATTTCTTATAAACTTTATATAAAACTGATCTAACCCATGAAAGCTCCTTACCTCTATCCATGTGGTTAGTGTAGGACAATTTAGAATATCTTCCACCTTGTTGGGTCCATCTTCAATTAACCTTGGCATACAAAAAACCCCAAGTACACAAGCTCTTACTTGAAGAACTCACACTTTTCTAGATTGATTGATAACTTCTCCTGCTGTAAAATTTTGATTACCATCGCCACATGCTTCAAATGTTCCTCTTTTGTCTTATTGAAGATGAGTATATCATCTAGATACACTACCAAAAATATCCCAGTGAAATCCTTAAGCACTTCATTCATGAGCCTCATGAATGTGCTAGGGGCATTTGAAAGGCCAAATGGCATAACTCTCCACTCATACAACCCATCAGTGGTCTTAAAAGTTTTCTTCCATTCATCCCCATCTTTGATTCTAATCTAGTGGTACACACTTTTGAGGTCCAACTTAATGAAGTACGTTGCCCCTCCAAGAAAGTCCATCAAATCCTCAATTCTAGGAATAGGGAATCGGTATCTAATTGTAATCCTTTTAATAGCCCTAGAGTTAGTGCAAAGTCTCCACTTACCATCTTTCTTGGATGCTAAGACCACAGGTATGACACATAGAATGATTCTCTTCTTGATTATTCCTTGGTCTAATAACTCCTACACTTGTCTATCCACTTCTTGGTTATGCTCTAGTGTGAGCTTGTATGCTACCTTGTTAGGTAATGAAGCCCCCGATATGAAATCAATCTGATGAATGATAGCTCTTTTTGGAGGTAATGTTGTTGGTGTTCCATCACTAACTATGTCCTTGAACTTCCCAAGTAACTTTTGGACTTCTTCTGGTATAGGTGAGTGAGAAACCTTTTCTTCTACCTTGGGTGTCACAACTATGGCATATCCTTCACCTTCTTCTTGGTGGAGTGTGTTAAGGAACTCTTTCCCACTGCTTAACAAGACACTAGGGGTCTTTGACTATGTTTCTTCCTCCTCTAATAGAGACTAAATTTTAAATGTCTTACCATCCTTATTGAATGAGATGGTGTTCTCTTTTCCATCATAGATGGCTCCTCTGTCATATTTCCATGGTCTTCCCAATAGGATATGGCATTCATCCGTAGGCAACACATCAAAAATCAACTTGTATTTGTATCCTCCAATGGATAATTTCATCCAAGTCTACTCATTCACAAGGACACTTTGCCCTTTATTCAACCATGTCACTTTCTATGGATTAGTATGGGGTATATTCTCCAACTCAAGATTCTTTATTGCTTCCTATGAGATGATTTTATTAGTGGACCCTAAATCTACTATAACGTTACACACTTTCCCAAGTATTTTGCATCTCACTCTGAATAAGGCTCTTCTTTGTTTTGGCTCCTCCTTGGCTGGTTGTCTGATAATAACCCTTCTAAACATCAAGTTCTCCTCCATTTCTGATTCAATATGACTAATATCAGGTGATTTGACACTCATGGTGTCTCCTTCAACATATCCTATTCTCTTCTTTGTGTTAGAAGAAGATGCTTTCTCAGGGAAACTATAAGCTAGATGACCCATCTGTCCATAGTTATAGCATTTCATACTAGAAAAGTAGGAATTACCTCTACCTTCTCCTCTTCCTCTGTTAGAACCCCCTTTAGTTCCTCTAACTCTTCCATGACCTCCTCTAGGAGTGCTCTCATTTTCATGTTCTACAATTTTGGACTCTCCTTGCAATCTCTGATCAGTCCCTCTGCCTTGGTATCCTCCTCTATTTCTTCTTTGATCCCTTCCTCTTCCTCTATTCTTGGAAGTCTGATCTTTCCTTCTTCTACACTTTTCCTCAATCTTTATGGGCAATTGATAACATTGGTGCACTATTTTGGGACTAAGAAGAGTAATCTATTCTTGGATATTCCACTTCAATCCATTAAGGTATCTATCCACCTTAAGGCTTTCATCCTTAGAGACATTTGATCTAATGCAAAACTTCTAAAATTCCTCAGTGTAGGAATTGAAATCAAGATCCTTCTATCTTAAGCTCTTCCTCTTCTTGTGTGATTATATTTCATAATCATCTGGCATTTATGCTTCCTTCACTTTGATAACCATTCGTTTCCAAGTTGAAATTGGTTTCTTGCCTTCTTTTTCTCTCTCTAACTCAATGAACTTCCACCATGTCAAAGCAACAATCCAGTCCATAACTAGATCTGCCTCCATCTTCCCACTGAATAGTGGTATTCCTTCAAGTGCCTTCCTACTCATAGCCTTCAATTCCTTCAAGAAAGGATCCTCTTGAAATATAGGGTCAGGTTCAGGGGTCTTGTCTTCCTCTGCAAGTTCCTTACCCTTAGATTATTTCCATTCCAATTTGTCATTGACCTCATCAGTCTTGGTCTGCACTGCACTTAGTTCTTGTTCAAGTTGAGCTATTCTTTCCCTTAATATCTTATTATATTCTAATATTCATTTACCTTCTTGGCCAATTCCACATTAGTCACCATGATTGTGGACCCACTAGACTCACAATCTAAAATACACTAGCAATCCCAAATCTTTTTGGGGCTCTAATACCAATCTGATAGGGAGGTTGGATGAATCACTCACTAATTCATGCTCTAGTCTTATTGAATACTTTCTAGGGTTTCTACACCACACCACTTGCCACCTATAGGACCTTTTCTTTCTTGGGGTCCCCTGGTCTCTCTAGCCAACCCAACTATCATGAAAGTTCAATCTAACAACTCAAACTCCTTGCATTCTTACTCCACTCAACATTAGCCCTTATTTTATCTTAAGGCTTCTAACATCAAAATTCTTGGTAGAGTCTTGCAGAGGTGCAGAGGTGTTTTAGATACTTCAATCCAACCTATTGGGGATACTAAGAATCACTTCTATCTCCATTAACAGGTCAAGTTCACAAAACTTTCCAATTAGGCCTAAAAATGCTACTAGCAATTAGGTCTCCTTCCCTGAGAAATCAGGGATTTTATCCCAATCCTTCGAAAGAAACCCTAAATATTTTCTTGGGATTCTTGGTTCATTTTCCTACCCCTCAACTATTTTTTGGGTCTTGGGGTCACAACTGGATGTACAGTGCCCTAACCAAAAATGAGTGAAATTAAGGCTTTTTAGGACCTTCCTAGCCCCTTTGCAACTTTAGCAATTTTTCACTAATCAAATGGATTGGTAGAGTCTCTCACTCTTCAAAAAATATTTTTAAGACTCATATCTTCCTTCTCCAAAAGGAAATTTGTCTCTAAGTAGTCACATCTGCAAATTAAGTGCTCACCTCTGGCTCACCTAGGGAAAGACTCCAAAAATAGCTCCTTTTCTTTCAAGGGCCCCAAATCCTGTCATATGTACACACATGGAGTCTATTCACTATTCCCAAAGGGTTGTACAATTTGCACGGTGGGAAAATGAGCTAGCACTCCATTCTTTACAAACTACCTGGTTCAAACCAATGATAGTGAATATTACAAACTATTTACAAGAAATGCTTTAAATAAACAAAATGTCTACCTAATGCCACACAGAATCAAGAAACTAACTACCCTACATCCTGCATGAGTTACAATGCCAAAACTAATTGTAGACGCCCAAAAATATTATTAATATTATTTTCCCTCTTATTCCTCTAACTATTTAATTTAATCAATTAAATAGCTTTCATTTGCTAGTATTTATCAATAGTGTAAATACTATTCCAATGTATTTTATTTAAATACATTTGTCTCACGAAATTCCCTTTTTAATAAATTTACATTTATTAAATCCTCCATTTTCCTAATTCTTCTAAGCTATGATTTATTCAAATCTAATTTTAATTAAATCTAAACCTGTCCTAGAGACCTATTAATCCAATCTAGAGACCTACCCTAAGCCTACCCTATTCCTACTCTACTCCTATCACCTCACCCTCTAAACATGTTTCCCTACCTAACTACCCTTTAATTATACTTAAAGGGTGATTCCTAACCT
>MU223712.1:332776-346066 GCA_018584345.1 Thuja plicata | reverse complement strand
TAGTGTAAATACTATTCCAATGTATTTTATTTAAATACATTTGTCTCATGAAATTCCCTTTTTAATAAATTTACATTTATTAAATCCTCCATTTTCCTAATTCTTCTAAGCTATGATTTATTCAAATATAATTTTAATTAAATCTAAACCTATCCTAGAAACCTATTAACCCAATCTAGAGACCTACCCTAAGCCTACCCTATTCCTACTCTAATCCTATCACCTCACCCTCTAAACATGTTTCCCTACCTAACTGCCCTTTAATTATACTTAAAGGGTGATTCCTAACCTTTTTAAGGCTAATGGAATGCTCACCCACATGGGGAAATTCTCTCCAAAATGGGCACCCATCCATCTTAATTTCTTCTTACAACTTTGTCTCCCACTTGGAAATGTTGAGCCACTCAACATTTAATGCCAAGTTTGACTCAAAAATGGCCATCCCCTCAAAGCCTATGTGTCCCTTATGTGGCTCTTATGTGGATGCCACATAGATTCCACATCATATGCTTCTAGTTTATGTTAAATCTCATAGATATCACATGTTAGTTTCCTTTTGGCTAAAATGAATCATGGTTTGCATTTCATAGCATAGTTCTTGCATCATAGTTTTATAATCTCATGTCTTGCATATCACCTTTAAGCATCAACTTTAGGAAGGATTTAAGACTAGTTTTCCATACTAGTTCTTGAATTTCTCCTTTGATTCCAAGCTTGCATTCCATTGTTGCATTGCCTTGGGGATCCATAGTATTTTGTGTGTTTTAGAGAGTACACCCACATCCATCAATAAAAGCAAATCAAAATGAGTAAAATAGGGTGCATTTGTTTACTTATTTTTAGCTTAATCTGATGTTATTTGGTGTTCTTTGTTGTTTGCTTGATCTCTTACATGATTTTTGATATGATTTATGTGCTAACCCACTAATGTTTGCATGTTTGAGCTTGCTCCCAATAGGTTGAAGGATTCCTCATACTACACTAATCCATTAAAGTATGACTACAATGAAAAAACAAACGAATTACACACACAGTCTCATATGCTTTCTTGATTTTAAAAATGAAGTTCGTACAATAGACATCCAACCTTGCTACCAGGTCAAAGTTCCCCTTAAATAGGGTGGTGAAGTGGTTATCAACCCCTTAGGGCATCTCTTGGATGATTTTTTCAAACTTGCAAATGTTGTCGAAGCAACATTGCAAAATTGCAAAGTTACAAAATGCAACTTTTGCAAGTTTTCCCCATTTCTCACAAACTATACAAATATGCTTCAATTCTTCACTAAACTTTACCAAATACCTAGTTAAGGTTTGAAACATGATTCCAACCTATCCTAGACCCTACTAATCTCATGATGACATCATCATAACACATGTGCCAATTAGAAGGCTTTACAACTTCTTAGCCCTAATTGCACTTCCTAAAAGGTCCTAAGACTCAAAATGAACACAACCTATCTCACCTATTTTGCGGTCAACATGACCTTCAACAAAAAACATCAAAAAAAATTCCCTAAGGCTCACACAGAACTAAACTAAAATAGATTTCTTAGTTTTCCTAGGCAACCTATGGGTGCTCCTGCACCACCAACACCTTGCTAGACATTAGGGGCAAATAAATCCAAAAAAAATCCAAAAAAGAAAAAAGAAAATCTCTAAAAATACAAAAAAAAAATCAGAAAAGGAGAAAAGTGCCTTGATGAAAACCTGGTAAAAAGGCTCCTTGGTAGCAGGAAAAAAATTAAATATCCCAAAAAGCTTAATAAAAACCAAGTAGTGAAAACTTGGCAAATACGCACTACTAGTCATAGTTAGCCTATGCATCTATCAACATCTTGCATCCATCCCTATTGAACATATCCATAATAAATCCCTTTTGTACATAACAACCTAGTCCTACCATGGTTTGGGCAATCATACTCATTTGTTGTGCATCACTGGGCACAAAATCCTGCAACTAGTGGAATAAAACTTGAGCTAGAACATCACAAACACCCATAAAACAATGAAAACAACAATTCATAGAACCAAAGACAATCAGATGCCTTAAACATTAGCCATCTCAATGAAAATTCACATCCCACAAATATGACAAAACACTAAATTTGAAAAACAACTAGATGGTAAATTCTACATCATGATCTTAATATTTTAAAGGTTTATCAATTGACATTAGATTTAGTTGACTATCATGTTTCCTAAGTAACTCTGTGATGCGTCTAGCTAGAGAAAGGATGAAGGAATATGATAATTTATTTTTTTATTGCTTGTGAGTTCATTATTAGTATGATTCTATTTCATCTAAGGACATGAACATCAAAGAATCATCGAGGACATCATGAATTAGCATCAACAAAGAATCAACTCTTGTTTTTTTACGCAAGAAATACTTAGGTCATCTTGGTTCCATTATCCCTCGATGCTTGTATTAACTTGCACTATTAAAAACTCATGAAAGGTGTACTCACGTCATCATGGTTTCATTTTACTACTGATTCTTGTACTTTTAATATTTCAAAATCTCAATGATGAAAAATGACACAATAAAACGATCAAAAGGATGGCAACACTGCATTTAGTTTTACATTTAGCTTACATTCATATTAGGGTTCAATTCATCCTTTCATATAGACTATCTTCCTTATGAATGGGTCAATAAATCATCAAGTGTCTCAATAATATCTAATAAATGCTCCCCTTACAAGACACTTGGTGCAGGAGCACCCTGAATGAACCAAGTGTTTCTATGGAACCTAGGGGTTCCCTCAAGGTCCTAAGAGGCCTTTAGTGATATCAAAACATTGGGTTAATCACTGGACCACCTTTTAAGGCCATAGTTCCAAGTTTGGCACCTTATGAGCCCTTGGTCAACTATTGGTCATTAATGATCTAAAACCCTAGGAATAGTTTTTTTTTAGGTTTTTCATGTTTGGATCCACTAGGGATCACAAAAATAACATTGTGACCAATATTGGTCATCAGATTTGCAAAATATGTAAAAGTTGCTCAAAAGTTGTCAAGCAACTTTTGAGCAAACTTGACAAATTTTTGAAAAACAACTCCCAAATGGTGAAATTGGTTGAAATATGTTATGTAACCTTTGGAAGTGCCTAAAAAATCCCTTTCAGGTAGGTGGTATTCTAATCATGTAATTGGCATTTTGAAATTAATAAAATATAACCATTTTCCTGCATTCCTGAGAAATAGTCTTTGTGTACGGTCGAGTACAAATAGAAGGACATGAAAGTATAACACCAAGGGTTAGTAATGTGAATATTCTTTCATTTTCCTTTGTTCTCATGTGTTGATCAATATTATTTTAAAATTTGTTGAATTTGCAAATTCACTGCCTGGTTTGTAGGCCCTAAATCAGGGTTTAGGAAAGAATTGAGTGTATTTCGATTTTCCACCATGGGAATTCAATGAACCTTGGTGGAAAGTATGTTTATATGATTCTATTTGATATTTTACAGGATAGGTTCTCCAAAATGTAGGGTGATGGAGTTACAATGATGCCCCATGTGTATATCCTTATGTATGCACCAATCCAGAATTAGGACATCAATCATAACTCTAGTTTGGGGATTCATCAGAGGCTCTAAGTTGGAGGAGGAGACCCTTGTACACACCCTCACATGATACAATAATTATTTTGAAATTTGGATTCATCCTAAAGGCACTTTTAGTGTAAGCGGAGGCCTAATTAGCCCTAATTGTAGAAGCAATTTTGTGTATCATCCTGTCTCTTTCTCATTTCCATGTTCTAGGGTTTGAGCTGAAAGTCCTAGGCCATAAAGGGTGTCTGAATCCCTAATCAATTAAGGGGGTTATGTGGAAGAATTTCATTTAAGATCAATTTTCCTTCAGGAAAATGCTACAAGCCTAGTCTTGGTCTTGTTAAGAAACTATGTCTTTTTGATTGCTTTTGAGTGAAAGAACCATTGGAACTAAATGTTAGGGACCTAAATAGACCATACCTATGAGAATAGGTCACCCCTGGTTGTATTAGTCACTTTGGGGGTATTGTTGTGAATTTGGGTCAAGTGCTTGTGAAGCTAACCTTGGTAGGTTTTATTGTAGGATTGGTGAAACCTAGTGATTAGGTTTCCCTTGGGGTTTTGGGGTTGTGAGAACCTTAACCAAGTCCTTTCCCACACTTGTGATAAGTGTGAAGCACCTTGGCCTTGACAAGTTGGTGTTTTGGGTGCATTGCCCTATTTTGAGTCACCTAGAGGATTCATGTTGCCCACTTTGCATCAAGTGGTATCAGAGCTATGTCTTCTCCTCAGGATGAAGATATCCCTTCAAGGGTTACAAACAATGAATTAGAAAAGATGGTGAGAGAACAGAGGGCAGAAAATGTAGCCTTGACAAGAAGACTTCAAGAGTTGGAGAATAAGGTAGAGAGGGGAAAAGAGGACACTTTTGGTGGTGAAGAAGGGAGTGATTCAAATGAGGACACCCCTGATCAGGATGTGAACATTCCTACAGACCAGAGACCCCTTCTAGATGCCTTAAAGTCTATGGGGAGAAGAACCATGGAGGAGAAGTTGGATCTACAACCTTTTAGTGGAAAGATGAATGCAGATTTGGCCTTGGATTGGATAGAGTCCCTAACAATATTCTTTGAGTGTGAGGACATCCCTGAGAATTAGATATTGAAGATGGAAAGATCCAAGTTGAAGGGGGAAGCCCTAACTTGGTGGAACTTCATACAAATAGAGAGGGTGAAGAATGGGAAGAGTATGATCTCTTCATGGAACAAAATGATTGCATTGGTCAAGGAGACCTATGTGCCTGAAGACTATGGGGTACAACTCCATAGGAGAAAGCAAAGCCTAAAGCAAAAGGATATGGATGTAGGCTCATAAACCAAGGAGTTCCTAAAGCTATGTATGAAGACAAATGTTGCAGAAGATGAAGAAGAAAATTTAGCAAGATATATGAATGGCCTTAAGGTATCCATTCAAGAGGAACTTAGCCTACATTTCCCTACCACAATGAACAAGTGCTATCAAATGGCACTCAAGGTAGAGGAGAAGTGGAAGATAAAACAAGAGTTTGGAAAAGGAAAGAGTAATGATAGTGGGAAGAACAAATATAGGAAGAGAAAATGGACCATTAAGGTGTTACTACTGCAATCAATTGGGACACCATGCAGGCAGATGCCCTGAGAAGAGAAGCAATAATAATCAAGGAGAAAGAAGAGCACAACTCATTCAATAGGACAAGAAAGAAGACAATGCAAATGCAAGGGACTTAGAACCAAAGGAAGGAGCATGTTTGATGATGAGAGAAGTCTTCCTTCAAGTTCCACAAAGCCAAGAACCTCCTCAAAGGAAGAATCTCTTCCGAACAAAGATCAAATGCAATGAGAAGGTATGTAACTTACTTATAGATTCTGGCTCAACTAAAAATTTAGTATCTTGCGAAATTGTAAAAAATTTAAATCTTCCTAAGAAGCCTCATCCTTTTCCTTATCATGTCTCTTGGATAACAAAAGGTCAACAAACCTTAGTAACTAAACAAGCATGGATAGAGTTTTCTATAGAAGACTTTAAAGATAAAGTTCTTTGTGATGTTGTTGAAATGGATGCTTCCCACATTCTTCTAGGTAGACCTTGGTAGTATGATGTAGATGCAACACACCATTGTAGGAAAAATACCTACTCCATCACTAAAGATGGGAAAACATTCACCATGAAGCCCCTACCTGATACCAAAACAAAGAAAGAACCTATTGTCATAAACATGGGTGAAAAATAAATGTTAAAAGTTTTAAAGGAACCTGAAACTAAAGCACTTTGGCCTTAAGAAGTTGGGTGTTGAAGGGTGAATTTCCCTATTTGATTCATTTGGAGGCTTCCTACTACCCACTTTGCATCACCACTAGTCTACTAGTTTTCATACCCCTTATTTTCCAACCAATTAGGGTATGAACTTATCTTGTCTTAAGCATCAAATCAACCAATTAATCATCGCTAAATCAACAATAAATCCAACAACCAAGATCAAAAAAATCAATCTATCTATCCATCAATATTTTATCAGTCGGTCATTATCAACATCAATCTACCAATCAAATTGATTGTATCATCTCCCTCAATCAATCATCCCTTGTCTTATACAGGATGCATCTTTCCTGAAACCAAACATTTCCATTAGTCTTATATAGGATGGATACTTCTTGAAACCAAACATGATTCTCCATCAGTTATCTCTATATCAAACATCATCAATCATATATTTATCTGTAACTCTCATCTATCATGAAGTTTTTATATTGTGGTGACTAATCAGGAAAGTATTATCCAGGAAAGTGTTTTACCTTTCTGCAATGCGTGGGGTTTGGAGAATTTTGTGAGATGACTTGTTCTAACCCTAAAGAAGCATAAAGATTGTATAAATTGGCTATGGTTATGGTTTTCTATTATGTTGTATGTTTTACGGCGGTATTGAGCCATAAGGGAATTGCGCATTATGATCTTATTGTAATAACTGGATAATAATATGAGTGGAATTTTCTATTTGGTGGATGTAGCCCATGGATTGGGTGAACTATGTTAAATCTTTGTGTCTTGTGTTCTCTTCTATTTTTTGGTATATTATTCTTTGATATTGGTTATATTTTTGCATTTAATTGTTATTTCTATCTTGTTAATCCTAACAAGTGGTATCGAAGCGAGGTTGTCTTCAGTTATCCACTGCAAGAAAATCTCACAGTTTAGTGGGAGTCTCACAGCTGAGAGGGAGTAATGGCAGATGAGGGTAGATTGAAGGTTGAGAATTTTAATTGACAGAACTTTCAGTTATGGAAAATGCACATGGAGGAGTATCTCTATCAGAAGGATTTATGGCGACCATTGGGAGGAGTAGCCAAGAAAGATGCAGCTATGTCTTAGGAGGATTGGGATATTCTAGATAGAAAGGCATTGGGTAGCATTCTCTTATGCCTAGTGCAATTGGTGGCATTTAATATTACCAAAGAAAAGACAACTAAAGGGTTGATGGAAACCCTAGCAAAGTTGTATGAAAAGCCTTCCACTTCAAATAAGGTATTTATTATGAAGTGTTTATTTAATATGAAGATGGTAGAAGGTGGGTGAGTGACTGATCATTTAAATGATTTTAATATGGTTACTAGTCAATTATCTTCTGTAAGTATAAATTTTGATGAAGAAATTAGGGCTCTCTTGATTCTGTGTTCTTTGCCAGAAAGCTGGAGTGGCTTGATAATGTTTGTTAGTAACTCTATTTCTAATTTGAACACCCTAAAATTTGATGATGTTGTTGGTGTTATTCTGACTGAGGAAATTCATAGAAAAAGCTCAGGCGGTTCTAAATCAGGTAGTGTTTTGAATTCTAAAAGCAGAGGAAGAACAAGAGATAGATGAAACAAATCTGGAAATCATGGGAAATCATGAAGAAAGTCAAAAGGAAAGAGGTCTCAATCAAGAGGACCTAGTGACTGTTGGTACTGTGGAAAACTAGTTCATAAGAAGAAAGATTGCTAGTCTCAGAAGAATAAATAAGGAGACAAACAAGAAGGCAATAAGGAGGAAAATGTGGTAATTAATAAATCTGAAGATGATGTTTTGATTCTTTCCCTTGATAATGTTGATGATTCATGGGTTCTAGATTTAGGGGCTTCTTTTCAAGCTACACCCCATAGGATTTATTTTATTGACTATGTCCAAGGTGATTTTGTGGAAGTTTATTTTGGAGATAATGAACCCTATCAAATCGTTGGGAAGGGAATAATTAAGTTTAAGTTTCATAATGGGAATCATTGGCTACTACAAGAGGTAAGACATGTTCCAAGGCTAAGTAGAAATTTAATTTTAGTAGGGCAACTAGGTGATGAGGGTTGCATAGTTAATTTTAATGATAAAAATTAGAACATTTCAAAAGGCTCCTTAGTAGTAGCAAAAGGTGTGAAATTAGGCACCTTATATCTTTGTATAGGTAATGTTGTTCCTTCTAGTCTAATTGTTACAGAGAAAAGTGAATGTTCAGGAACAGTTGTTGCAGTTGAGCAGGTAGAAAATGAAATAGTAGCTGTGGATACCAAAACAATGCTATGGCACAATAGATTTGGGCACATGAGTGAGAAAGGTATGAAATTACTTCACTCAAAGAAAGTTTTACCAGGTCTAAAATGTGTAAATTTGGATTTCTGTGAAAGTTGTGTGTATGGGAAACAAAAGAGAGTTAGTTTCTTAAAGGGTGGGAAGGAAAAGAAAGATGATAAATTAGAGCTTGTGTATATAGATGTATGGGGAAAGCTCATGTATCTTCCCTTGGTGTCTCTCTATATTATGTTACTTTCATCGATGATGCAACTAGGAAAGTCTGGATTTATTTCCTTAGGCAGAAATCTAAAGTATTTGAAACTTTTAAAAAATGGAAAAGCTTGGTTGAAAATGAGACTGGTAAAAGATTAAAATGTCTTAGATCTGATAACGGTGGTGATTATTGTAGAAAATAATTTGAAGATTATTGTTCCTCTAATGGTATTCATAGGCATAAAATGGTTCCAAGGACTCCACAAGAAAATGGAGTGGCTGAACGCATGAACGTGACAATAATGGAGTGTGGAAGGACTATGAGATTGCATGTTGGACTCCCCTTAAACATGTGGGAAGAGGTTGTAAATAGTGTTGTTTATTTAATTAACAGAGGTCTCTCTACTCCTTTTGGTTGTGGTATTCCAAAGGAAGCATGGACTGGTAAGAAGGTAAGTTATTCTTTTCTCAGAACCTTCAATTGTGAAGCATTTGCACATATAGATTTTGAAAATAGAACCAAGATGGAAGAAAAAACAAAGAAATGTATATTTTTTGGATATGGAATTGATGAATTTGGCTATAGACTTTTTGATTTTAAAATTTGTAAAATTTTAGGAAGCAGGGATGTCATATTCAATGAGAAAATATTTACAAAGATCTATTGCGACAGCATGAGAAGAAAGACACTGATTATGTAGAGTTGGATGATACTCCAAAAGATAATGTTCCAATAATTCCTTATGCTCTACAACAAAAACAACAACAGCAAAAAAAAAAAAATACCACACACACAAGTGAATGTTAGATAGTCAACAAGGCTAAGTAGACCTCCAGATAGATTTTCCCCTTCTTTGTATTATATTTTATTAACTGATGTTGGTGAACCTAAATGTTATAATGAAGCTATGCAGGTGGATACAAAGCTTCAGTGGGAGTCTACAATGATAGAATAAATGGACTCTTTTCTAAAAAACCAGACTTAGGATTTATGTAAGTTACCTATAGGTAAATGGGCTTTGCAGAATAAATGGGTTTACAGGTTGAAAGAAGAAGACGGAGGTAAGATAAGATTTAAAGCTAGATTAGTCATAAGAGGATTTGCACAAAAACATGGTATTAATTTTGATGAGATATTTTCTCCAGTTGTTAAAATGACTTCTATTCATACTGTTTTAAGTATTGTGGCTACTGAAGATTTGCATTTAGAGTAGATTAATGTTAAATTGGATTTTCTTCATGGTTATTTGAATGAAGAAATATATATGGTACAACCATAGGGATTTGAGGTCAAGGGTAAGGAGAGTTTAGTGTGCAGATTGCAGAATTTTTATATGGCTTGAAAAAAGCACCTCGGCAATGGTATATTAAGTTTGATACTTTTATGAATGATAATGGATACACTTGATGTAATTCTGACCATTGTGTTTATTTCAAGAGGTAAAATGAGGATAGCTACATTATTCTATGTTTATATGTTGATGATATGCTTGTAGTTGGGTCTAACATGGATCATATTAAGGGGTTAAAACACCAGTTAGAAAAATCTTTTTCTGTGAAGGATTTGGGGGCAGCAAAACAAATTCTTGGCATGAAAATTTGCAGAGATAGGAAGAACAAAAAATTAACTCTATCTCAGGCTGATTATGTTGAAAAGGTGTTGTAGAGATTCACCATGAAGGATGCCAAAGCTGTCACTACACCTTTTCCTGGTCATTTGAAATTGACTAAGGAGATGTGTCCAAAGACACCAGAAGAAGTGGCAAAAATGTCTAAGATACCTTATGCTTCAGCTATAGGGAGCTTAATGTATGCTATGGTATGTACTAGGTCAGACATTTCACATGCAATGGGATTTGTTAGTAGGTATATGATTCACCCTGGGATTGAGAATTGGACTGCATTCAAATGGATTCTCAGATATTTGAGAGGTACATCTAATAAGTGTTTACAAATTGGGGCCTCTATTACTACTATTCATGGTTATGTTGACTCATATTTGGTAGGAGATATAGATAATAGGAAAAGTACTACAGGTTATGTATTTACTGTTGGTGGGATAGCGGTGATTTGGATTTCTTGGTTACAAAAGGTGAATGCTTTATCCACTATAGAGGCAGAGTATGTTAATGCTATAGAGGCAGCCAAGGAGCTGATATGGATTCAATTCTTCATGGAAGAATTGGGACATCCACAGGAAGATAACTATCTATATTTAGACAATCAGTGTGTCATTCATCTTGCGAAGAATTCTTCTTTGCACTCAAAGACAAAGCACATACAGTTGAGGTATCATTTCATTTAGTCAGTTTTGGATGATGGGCAGTTAAAGCTAGAAAGATACATATAGATGATAATCCAACGGATATGTTTACATTGGTTGTGATGAGGGAGAAGCTAAATTATTGTCCAATTTTAGTTGGTCTTCTAGATTCAATAGAATAGCAGAACAACAGAGTCTAGGAAGGTTGGATCCAGTGGGAGCTTCACAGGGTAGCAGTTTAGCTATAGGATCAGTCTCCAAGTGGAAGAATTGTTGGTTTATGTGGAGTCTGATCAATCTCCAACTAGTGGGAGATTGTTATATTATGGTGACTGATCAGGAAAGTATTATCCAAAAAATATTTTACCTTTCTGCAATTGGCTTATTTTTTTGGCCAATTTTTGGGCCGACTTATTCTAACCCTAAATCAGCATAAAGATTGTATAAATTGGCTTAGGGTTAGGGTTTTCTATTATGTTGTATGTTTTATGGTGGTACTGAGTTGTAAGGGAATTGCGCATTGCAATCAGATTGTAATCACTGGATAATAATAAGAGTGGACTTTTATGTTTGGTGGACATAGCCCATGGATTGGGTGAACCATGTTAAATCTTTGTGTCTTGTGTTCTCTTCTATTTTTGGTATATTATTCTCTGATATTGGTTATATTTCTACATGTAATAGTTATTTCTGTCTTGCTAATCCTAATAGAGGTTATGCACCACACATCAACCCATCTATCAGTTTGATCTTATTATCTATTAACCATTGATGATTTTTTATTAGATTCAATCGGGGCATCATTTGCACATCTAATTTATCAGGAGATAAATAAAATGGCTATAAAATTGCACAATATTTCCAATTTACCTCTCAAGAGGGCATATAGGCTGCTATTATAAAATATTCTCAAATATTGGGCATCAAGAAAACCATCTGAGGTATTGATTAAATCAATTTTCAAAATTAGGAGCATTAATCAAATCACATCACCAAAACCAAGTAGGGGCATTTAAGAAGTATGATTTGAGTCAATGCGTTGCTCGCACATTGACTCAAAGAGGGGGAAAATGTATACACTAAAAATTGGTCCAAATGAATTCATTAATTAAATACTAGATATTTAATTAATTTCCTTAGTCTTATATTACTTAATTATGTAATTCACATCCCCAACTAATTCTTCAAATCCATTTCAAATTCTTCCCAATGTATTAAGATTTTCTTTGATACATTTTTCTCCATAATATCCTTTATTGAATAAATTTTATTTATTTAAATTGAATTTTGTTCTAAATCCATGATTAAATTAATTAAATTTAATTTAATCCTAACCCATGATCTAAAACCTAAATCTAACCTAGGTTGGACCACCTATTCCCATCCCACAAAACCTACATTGGGAATTAATCTTTGATTAAATCCTCATCCCCTTGATTCCTAATCTCATTAAGCTAATTAGATGCTCACACACATGTGAGCATCTATTCCCTAAGGTAGATTCATCTCAATTTTTCATAAAAGGCCCAAACCATATTTCTTACATCTGCTTCTTACATCCCTTACACTTTCTAAAAGTGTTTTATTGGACTTTTCTGTTAGAATACTTCAAGGATAACTGAGAGGGGGGAGTGAATCAGTTATCAGCAACTTTAAATCTTTATCTTAACCTTATTAATCCAGATTGATACAAAGTAAATGCACATACAGATAACACATTACACAGCACATCAATTTGGTTACGGGGAAAACAAATGGTAAAAACCCCGGTGGGAATTAGTACCCACAAAGAACTATACTATTTATAGTGATCCCTGTTAAAAGATCTTCCAACCCTGTTAGGAGTTGTACATTACAATTTAGTAGTATAGTGACCTGGTTAAGGGTCAGACCCTGTTAGGATTCTTTTACAATAACCCTGTTAGGGGTGTTGGACTCACTGTCCAAGTGGTGAAGGCTACAACCTTCTCATTATTTGATACACACTATATCAACAAGGTGAACTGTTGTCTGTGACATTGCTTGTCTGATCAGTTCCTTTTATGCATTGATGCTTTAACCTCTTGTAAAGCACTATAACAATCTTATCTGTATTCTGAAAGCTTCAACTTCAATATCTATATTATCAACATATGATAAATATAGCTCTGCTGCTTTAACACTCTGCTCTGCTTTTCTAATCTCTGGATTTCGCAACTCTTCTTATTAATAATGACCTTCTATAATTACATACACCAAGTATGAAATCATGGGACCTGTTAGACAACTCTTCATAACATCCTTGTCAGCTCTACTAAGAACGCAAGCATAGTTACAACCGCGCAAGTACTAACTGAATAGACGCGTCGCTTCACTAAGTTGGCTTCACCAAATTGACCATAACATTGCAATCTTCTTGAAACATGTTTGGTGTGTTTATATTAATATCAACAACTCATAACTCATCATGAATATACACATGCAAATCTTGAAGATAGGTGCAACTCGATCAACACGTTACATACATCGGCCTTAAACTGTTATTCCTCCATAACTGTAACCGTCGACAACAAAATTACATATCTTTATTGAAAATTCATATCTGGGTCTGTGTGTATGAATATAGCATAGTAAAAATGTCAACAACATGTATCTATCCATGCTAGTCTTCATGTCATCATATGGATAAGTACATACAGAAGTACTGTTGTGTATTATATGTTGTCATCAATGACAAACATACAATCAATCAACTGTTCAGAA
>MU223712.1:273146-329311 GCA_018584345.1 Thuja plicata | reverse complement strand
GAGATGTGTGAGGATTTCTTACCATGGATTGAAGCTTTGAAGGTTGTTTCATTCTTTGGTTCAGTCTTCAATCTTGATATCTCAAATGCAGAGATTTTTCTGATCAAAGTCTCTCTCTTGAAGTCTTGTGAGAATTGCATAGTTTCCTCTAGAATACTAATCTTTTTATCATAGTCTGATGTCAAAGTAGTTAACAACTTATCCATTATATCTTCTTTTGAAATTTCTCCTCCATTGTTTCTGATTCCAGATATTGCTTCATTTATCCTCTGATTATAAGCTCTAATGTTCTCTTCAGGTAACATCTCAAGACTGTTGTATTTATTCTTCCATGTCTTCCTGTGTGCATTCTTTTCTTGAACATCTCCTTCAAACATGTCTTCTAAATACTTCCATATGATATATGCTTTGTTAATCTTCTTGATCTCAGAAAATTTGTTGTCAGATAGGGCGCTGATTAGGGCTTCTTTCACAATTGCATTATTGATAAATGTTTCCTTTTGTCTATTAGTAGCATCATCCTTTGCAAGGTCTTTCAGAGATGGAATTACAACTTCTTGTGTAGAAATCTCAAATATCTCAAAGCCAACACATTGTAGATTTGTTATCATTTTGTTCTTCCAATCCAAATAGTTCTCTCCATAAAACTTAGGACTCTCTTTTCTGAAGTATGCCTTCTGATTTACCTTAAGCTGTTAGGCTTTCTCTCCAAGGAACTTGGCTCTGATACCAATTGTTAGAATACTTCAGGGATAACTGAGAGGGGGGGTGAATCAGTTATCAGCAACTTTAAATCTTTATCTTAACCTTATTAATCCAGATTGATACAAAGTAAATGCAAATACATATAACACATTACACAACACATCAATTTGGTTACGGGGAAACCAAATGGTAAAAACCCTGGTGGGAATTAGTACCCACAAAGAACTATACTATTTACAGTGATTCCTGTTAAAAGATCTTCCAACCCTATTAGGAGTTGTACATTACAATGCAGTAGTATAGTGACCTAGTTAAGGGTCGGACCCTGTTAGGAGTCTTTTACAATAACCCTATTAGGGGTGTTGGACTCACTGTCCAAGTGGTGAAGGCTACAACCTTTTGGTTATTTGATACACACTGTATCAACAAGGTGAACTGTTGTTTGTGACACTGCTTGTCTGATCAGTTCCTTTTATGTGCCAATGCTTTAACCTCTTGTAAAGCACTATAACAATCTTATCTGTATTCTGAAAGCTTCAACTTCAATATCTATATTATCAACATATGATAAATATAGCTCTGCTGCTTTAACACTCTGCTATGCTTTTCTAATCTCTGGCTTTCGCAACTCTTCTTATTACAAATGACCTTCTATAAGTACATACACCAAGTATGAGATCATGGGACCTATTAAACAACTCTTCATAACATCCTTGTTGGCTCTTCTAAGCACGCAAGCATAATTACAACCGTGCAAGTACTAACTGAATAGAGGCATCACTTCACTAAGTCAGCTTCACCAAATTGACCATAACATTGCAATCTTCTTGAAACATGTTTGGCACATTTAGATTAATATCAAAAACTCATAACTCATCATGAATATACACACGCATATCCTAAAGATAGGTGCAACTTGATCAACATGTTACATACGTTGGCCTTAAACCATTATTCCTCCAAAACTGTAATCGTCAACAACAGAATTACATATCTTTACTGAAACTTCATATTTGGGTCTGCGTGTATGAACATAGCATAGTAAACATGTCAACAACATGTATCTATCCACACTAGTCTTCATGTCATCATATGGATAAGTACATACAGAAGTACTACTGTGTATTATATGTTGTCATCAATGACAAACATACAATATATCAACTGTTCAGAATCAAATCTCCAACATTTTCCTCTTACATAGGTCCTTTTGGGTTCCCATGAATCAACACATGACAAGTTTCTCCAACATGTGATAAAATCTCTCTCTCTCTCTCTCTCTCTCTCTCTCTCTCTCTCTCTGCCTTCCCTTTGGCTTACATGTCACCTATGTGGCATCCACCTAAGATCCAAATCATCAAGGCCTCTCAAAACTCTATAAATAGAGCCCTTTTTCCATGCATTGGATCATCCATTTTTTTAGTGTTACTATGATATTTTTTTTGTAGTTTCATCATATCATCTCTTGTTTTAGTATTATCGTGCTCATTTTTCTTTCAAGCTCTCTCCCTTACAATATAATAATTTAATTTTCATGTTAGTTGCATAGTAATTTCATAGTGCTTGTAGATTCATTATCATTGCTTGCATATCATAGTAGTTCATCATCGTGTAGATTTGAATTTTTAGTTTAAATATTGCATTTGTATCATCATCATTTGGTCCATGTTGCAAGCTAGTTGTCCATACTAGTTTTTTTTATTTCTTGGATCTTCATCATAGATTTTTCATAAGGATATCAACTTGCATCCTTGCATATCCTTTAAATTGTATTCATCAAGTTGTCATCTAAATGCTCTTAAGTGTCACTGAGAGAAATTTTATAAAGATCATATAGGTCCTTGGTGATAGAGGACCATGAGATGGTTTTGGAAACTAACATATTCCATTTGATTTAAATTCCTCTTAGTTTCTAATATAATGTTTTATGAGTGTGTTGGTTATGATCTTATTTAACTAACCTCAATTTCTGACACACAATAAGTTAAAAAAGAAAGAAATTTCTCTATAATTATCATTCAACAATCAAGAAAAGTAAGTGTTGGGATAATGGAAAGGGTGTGTACTAAGAGGGGAGGGGTGAATCAGTACCCTTATAAAAAATTCAATCAAAACTTGTAAACTATGTTCTTCTTTAGCCGATTGAGTGGATTGCATACATAGTATCAATGCTGAAATGTAAATGCATGTAAAGTAAACAATACACATACATAAAATCAAATGCTCATGACACTAGTATTTTGGTATCACATAAAACCCCTGTTAGAAGGTAAAAAGTGTGGTGGGGATGAGACCCACAAAACTTCACTACTGTAGAAATAAAGTTAGCATGTTAAAGCTTTACAAAATGATCACTTCTAATGATATAACCCTATTAGGAGTAACAATAAGATTGATTAGATCTACCTCATATGAGGATTTTGCAAAATAAAGTATGTGTGCACTCGGTTAAGAGATTTACAATAAGACTATTAAGTCTACTATGTTAAGATATTTAGGAGTCTATTACAATTGTTAGAGAGTAACAAAATTTTGATATGAACAATATACAATCTCAATATTGCTGATACATATCCATTAAGCTCATAAAAATATATCACCTCAATGTGAATGATAAAACCTTCTTCTCTATTCTTCTCGGTAGCCTTGCCTTAGTTCTTTAAATTGATTTCTGCAATGTAGTCTCTTTCTAAAAATCCCTTGTCTGATCTCTGATGTCTGTAGTATGGTGGCTACTTGATCATTTCTTGATCAACATACTTAGAAAATTTTGACATCTATACATTTATATATCAAAGGATATGACCTAATTAGGTTTTAAAAATTACATCCTTATCCTAAGATCAACGGTGTACAAAATTTATCTTGACCATATACACATAGGAGACATAAATAATTAATGATGTATATCCATAACTAATGTCCTCCTCGATCGTGTAAACCATTATCTAGGTCGGCTAAAAAGTTGTTACATAGGTTAATATGCCATAAAAAAAATTTAGGTAGTCTCTGTTCCACTTGGTTATTGTTGTCTCTCGGTGCTTGGTGTTGTTTGTGTATCTCAGTTATACTGTGTATCTTGGTGTTGTCTTCTACTTGATATAGTCTATCTACTGGGTAATCACTATGCTCGGTTTGTTGGAAAGTTGACTCCTAGAGGATACATGACTTATTTTTTTTTGTCATTATGGCAACAAAGTTATATTAAATTTTTGTCAAAGATAACTTAGAAGATAAAATGACTAAGTATGGAAAACAGGACAGACAAAGTTATACAGCGATTAGCACATCAGCGCACGTGCGAGAGATCGAATCATAGTATGTGTGTTTAGATATATGTTCTATGTGATGTATACATACTAAGTCCAGACACGCATGGTACGGAATGATAGTACAGACAAGTTACAGGAAAAACAATACTACTGCAGTTCAAGAAATAGAGCATGTAGCCAACTTTAGTTTTTGGATCAGCATGAATTTTTTTGTTGTGTAAAGGCCAAGCGCCTTTGATTATATGTTTGTAATAATGTATTTAGTATTGTTTTAAACACGCCTAAACCAATTTGTTTGGAAGCATTGTGTATTATATTTTTAGGGCCGACTATAGTCTTGTTTTGAGTCGCGTCTATTCAGACATGAACATATAAATATGTAATGTAAATGTATATTACAAGTGTTGAAGAATATGCATGAGAAAGGCATAGAAGAGAAGTATAGTGAAGTTAGTATGAGATAAATCTCTTTAAGAGAGTAAGAGCATCAACGCATAAATGGAACTGATCAGACAATAGTGTCATCACAGCAGTTCATTTTTGATATAGTGTATATCAACTATCAGAAGGTTGTAGCCTTCATCTTATTGGGCAGTGAGCTCAGGAAGTGAGCCATACACCTTTAACAGGGTTTTTTAATAGACTCCTAACAGGGTCAATGTACTTGGATTGTAAATACTGCTCCTAACAGGGCAAAGGAACTTTAACAGGTTAATTATACTAGTGCAATATTTTTGGTTACTAATTCCCACCAGGTTTTTCCTCTGATCAAGGTTTCCCCGTAATCATATCATGTGTTAAGCTTCATTGAATGTATGTTTGATTTATATATAAAGTGCTGAAATATAATTAATAGACAAACACTGATTCACCCCCTCCTCTTAGTGTTTCTAACAATTGGTATTAGAGCTCTGGTCCTCTGAAAGAAAGTTTAACCACTTGAGGAGATCATGGACTCAGCAGAAGAAAAACATTTGAAAAAGAATCTTGAAGCAGCTCTTGAAGATCTTGACAGATCTAAAAAAGAAAAAGAAGAACTTAGACTGAATGTTGATGGCTCACAAATGCTTATCAAGAAATTGAGAAAAGATTTGAAAGATTGTTCTACAAGTGATTTAGGGAAAATGGTCAAAACGCTGAATGAAGAACATGTCTCTTAAAGATAAAATTGAAAATCTGGATGAACCACTAAAAGGCAGTCAAATTGCTATTGAAGATAGATCAAAAAAAGCAAACAATTAGAAGATGAACTTATGCAAGAAAACATGAAAGTCTTGGAATTGGAGAACATAAAGAAAAAGATGGAATCTGAATTAATAGAAGCAAAGGATAAGATTGATAAACTCCACACAAGTTCTGATTTACTTTAATCTCAGCTCTATGCACAAAAGCTAAAAGGTGACACTACTGGTGTTGGATACAGTGTAGCACAAGTTGAAATCAATTCATTAAAAGAAAGAAAGAAAGCTCATGAAGCATCCTTAGAAGCAAAGAAAGTTGAAAATGTTACAGAAACTAAAACAAATCCACCCAAAGGAGAAATCAAGAAAGTTAACAGAACTTTTTATGCATGTAATAAATATGGGCATTTGGCAAGATATTGAAAAGAGGTAAGACCTTTCAATGGTTATTGTTACTCTCATAATAAGTTTGGTCACGGGGCTATACATTGCAGAATAAATCAAAGAAATCAGTCACAGCACAATCAAAGAAATCAGCCTCAAAGAAATTTACAAAACATTACATGTCAGATATGTAATCACAATGGACACACAACAAAACAATGCAACATGATGAACAAAAACATTAGACCTCATATCATTTGTCACACATGTGGAAAGGCTGGACACATCTCAAGGTTCTGTAGATCCAGAACTCAAAAACAAGAGGATCCTAAGAAATCACTATTTGAAGAAGAAGGAGAAGTCAAGTTTGTTCAAGAAAAATAAGATTCAAACAAAATTTGGGTTGAAGTGAAGAAGGACAATGCAGAGAACAAAGTAGTTGATGCATCCACAGTGGACACATCCTCTACATCTGGTTGAATAGACCTTCTTGGTCTTAGGGGGAGCTATTCTAGCTTAGAACCCCTACATGGCTAGTATACTCACCTCTGAGTATGCGCCTATGGATCCATGCTTATGATCACATGATATAGCAGTATGCATACATGCATTTCCTATAATGCATTTAGAACAAAGTTTGAAACTCTCTATGAAAACTACGTACGGTTGCAAACATTAAATGCAGTAACCTTTAGAAAAAGATGTAAATGTTCGATCTTCTTCGCATTTTCATTCGAGATTATAGAATTTGGAGAGAATAGGAGCACTAAGCATAAAATCACATAAGCACAATAGATTTGGTGGTTAAGTAAATGGATAAGAAGTTGAAACAAAACCCTAACAGTTGTGCCATTTTGAATTATCATGAAACCCTACTTAATCAAGTTCCAAGTAAGTATGGCAACCCCAGTTGTTTTTGTCACTACTGAGAGGAAGAGATTTTTATTTAAGAAGCATCCATTCAAGTCCATTCTAGATGATGTTGGAGGAGCATTCTCCAAAACTCCACTCAGATTCGTGCACGTGGAAGATATTCGCGAATACATCTACTGCAAGAAGGAAATAGTAGGAGACAACAACATTGCTACTCTCATGGGATCCATGATGAAACTAGACTACTCATTCAAGGATGAATTCATGCATCTAAATAATAACCCTATATTTGAGTACTCCAATGCACAAGAGTTTTATGAGCCAGAATGGGTGAAGATATTACTAAGCAAAATTCATGATGACCTCTTCTGCATTGGTGAGGTTCCTGTCTGCATCACTTCTGACCGAATCCATGAATTAACAGGACTTCCTAAGACTAGACCAGTTCTTCCTACTGGCAAGGATGTCAAGAAGCAAGTTGAACAAGTTTGTTTATCTAGAAGTGACAAGCGTGGTATGACAGTTGATCCTATCAAGGAAGATGACATAAAGCTTCAACTATGATACTTGGTTACAAGTTCCAACATGCAAGCAGACTAAATAGTGTGTCAGCAGCCACAGTCCTAGCATCTATAAGGATGGTGAAGGATAACACTCAGTACAATCTATGTGAGATATTGCGCACTCAATTGATTGACAACATTCAAGTTATCAAGCATGACAAGAACAAGACATTCAAGTTGGGTCTTTGATCATCTACTTGTATTTTCACATTGTTGATAAGGTTGTGAATCTTTACCTAGATAGAAGAAAACCTACAATGTCTCAGATTTCACTTAAAGCCACAATAGAGAGCAGTGTGAAAGATGCCATGGACATGGATATTAAAACATTCAGGATCAAGATGCAGAAAAGGTTCAGATTATCTAAGAAGATAGTTGATAAATATAAGGAGACCATATGTTTCATGGTAGAAACAGATTGCACTTGTATGGAGGTAGTAGAACCTAGAACCAAATGGATTCACCCACTTGGATATGAAGTGGAGGAACATGTGTTAGAAGGATATGCACAAGTTCTCTTGTCTGCGCCTAAAGATCCTAATGAGCCCAGGTGGGGCACTTACAGAGAGAAGACTAATAAAGTTGATTCTGTATTATACAGTACTGATAACAAAAGGAAGGAATCCAAAATTACATCTAGCATCCTAAGAGTTCATGGAGTCACTCAAGAAGACTTAGATAAAGCCAAGGAAGCTAAGATTGCAAAAGAACTTGAGAAGACGGATGACATCCAGAAGAAGAAGAAAATAGAGAACACCTCTGCGCCCTCTACCACCATTGACCTAGACTCACCTCCACCTTCTATACCAAGAAAGAAGTCTAGAGGAAGAAAGCAAGCACCCACAGGTCACCCATCCTCAAGAACTACATAGAGCACAGTAAGAAATACTCAAGCTCCTCCTAAAGTAGGATTCAGACCTAGTCTAAATGTCTTAAAGAATAGGATTGTTAATGAAGGAAGACTAGACACACTTGCTAAGGTTTATGACAAGTATCAAGAGATAGATAAATCTGAGATACATTCTATGATCATCTCTCATATGATTAAGTTTAAGAAATTAGTTCTAGAACTCAAGACACTGATACCTGATAAGTTATGGAACATACTAGAAACAATGAAGAGACGTGCAATTGAGGAAGATATGAGGATAAGAGAAGAAACATTGGATAACCTTCTCCCTGTATGCTCACATGATGAGAAGGAAATTCTGTTAGATCTGGTGAAGCCTCATCTAAGAACTAAGACAAGGACACTTCATATTATGAACACAGAATATGAGTTAGTTGGGAAAGAAATAGAAAAAGCTTTTGCACAAGTGTTTATGGATAGACACATGTATCCATCAAGGGTGCCTAAACCAAAGGTAACTCTAGCTCCTCCTAAATAAGTTACAGAACCAGTGATCCAAAATACACCTATGACAGGTCCACAAGTTTCAACACCCTCAATTTCAATAACTTCTGATATAGCAAAAGACTCAGAAGATACTATAGTGATTGATGATATAGAGATATCCATGACAGCATCTGACAATGACATGGACAAAGTTGATAAAGCATTTGTAAGCACTGAAGAGATGTACACTAATGATACATCTTTACAACAAGATGAAGTTCCCTCCAATGATCCAATAGACTTGAATAAAGAGAAAGATACTCAAGATAATGAGACACCAGTCAAGGAGATACCAGTAAAGAGTGAATGCATGGATACCAGTCAAAATACTATATTCACTCCATCCACTTTACCATCTACTTCATTGTTGTCAAGGTTAACTCCTGACTCAGCAAGTCTAGATGCATGGGGAGAAGAAGACTTAATGAAGATCAACATTCTAGCTATGGAAAAAGCAAAAGAAAAACAAGTTATGAGGAACCCTCTCTTCTTGGAATCAGTAAACATCTGAATGATCTAGTGCCTACAGACAAGAAAGTAGCCAAAATTCAATCAGTTGAAGATGTCAACAGCATTCTAAAAAGCCTCAAAGCACACTTTATAGACCTAGTAGACTCTGCTACTAGAATTGTAGAAGATGAATATAAAAAAGAGAGATTGAATAAATTGGTAAAGAATTTTACCTTAGACTTAAAATCTTTAAAGATTGGGCAATCTATATTGAAAGAGTTGGCAGCTAAAGGTAAGAAGGTTATAGAAAATTGCATGGACAGAGTGAAGTTCACCTCTGAACATATCAAAAAGATAGAAGAGGCAGAGATCATGGTGGACTCTATTAGAAAATTAGTTGAGACATCCACCCAAGACATGAACATCTATAACAATGTCTATCAAGGACAGTTGGACAAAATTAAAAAAGCAAAATTGGAGATCAATAAGATAAGAATCAGGCAGACCCAACTAAGGAATGCTCTAGCACCCTCTCTAGCAGTTTTGGAAGATAACATAAAATAGATTGATGCCACCATTGTCACATATGATCAAGGTCTCAGCATGAATCTGATAAAGATGGAGAAGTTAACATATGCCTTATGTGCCCATCTCCAAACAGTTGATGAAATGAAGGTATTCTGGTAGAAAGAGATCCAATCTCTTTAGATTGTATACCCAGATGTTTACATGGAGTAAGTATCTAGAGACTTACAAGTTTTGGAGACCTTTGTCATTCATTTCAAAGGGGGAGTAATGTATATAGAGAATGTTTATATATGGGGAGAAATATATATATATACAGTTATTTTGTGTGTTAAGTCATTTTGAGAAACTTGGCCACATTCCTTTGTTGCCATTAATGACAAAGGGGGAGATTGTTGGAAAGTTGACTCCTAGAGGATACATGACTTATTTTTTGTTGTCATTATGGCAACAAAGTCATATTAAGTTTCTGTCAAAGATAACTTAGAAGATAAAATGACTAAGTATGGAAAATAGGACAGACAGAGTTATATAGCGATCAGCACATTAGCGCACGTGCGAGAGATCAAATCATAGTATGCATGTTTAGATATATGTTCTATGTGATGTATACATACTAAGTCCAGACACGCATGGTATAGAATGGCAGTACAACAAGTTACAGGAAGAACAGTACTACTGCAGTTCAGGAAACATAGCATATAGACGACTTCAATTTTTGGATCAGTGTGAATTGTTTTATTGTGTAAAGGCCAAGAACCTTTGATTATATGTTTGTAATAATGTCTTTATTATTGTTGTAAACATGCTTAAACCAATTTTTTTGGAAGCGTTGTGTATTATGTTTTTAGGGCCGACTATAGTCTTGTTTTGAGTCGCGTCTATTTGGACATGAACATATAAATATGTAGTGTAAATGTATATTACAAGTGTCAAATAATATGCATGAGAAAGACATAGAAGAGAAGTATAGTGAAGTCAGTATGAGATAAATCCCTTTAAGAGATTAAGAGCATTAGTGCATAAACAGAACTAATCAAACAACAGTGTCATTACAACAGTTCATTTTTTATATAGTGTATATCAACTATTAGAAGGTTGTAGCCTTCATCTTATTGGGCAGTGAGCTCAGGAAGTGAGCCATACACCTTTAACAAGGTTTTTTAATAGACTCCTAACAAGGTCATTGTACTTGGATTGTAAAGACTGCTCCTAATAGGGCAAAGGAACTTTAACCGGTTCATTATACTAGTGCAATATTTGTGGGTACTAATTCCCACCAGGGTTTTCCTCTGATCAAGGTTTCCCCGTAATCATATCATGTGTTATGAGTTCTTGTGTTAAGCTTCATTGAATGTATGTTTGATTTATGTTTAAAGTGCTGAAATATAATTAATAGACAAACACTGATTCACCCCCCTCTCAATGTTTCTAACATGGTTGAGTCTGGCCATGATCAATGCTCTCGGTTGACTCTGCACTTTGGTGATTAAACTGAATTTTATGTTTGAATCTGTTACCGACTGTCCATTATGTCTTCTTGATAACTAATGAAAAATTTAATTTTCAATTGGAGTAACATTATCCCCCTTTGGCATTAGCATCAAAAACTTAGTACTGTACATAAACTTAGTATTGTATATAATGATATAAATAGTGACCTCCCCTTTGTACATGCTCCCCCTTTGTATATACTTGGTATATGTATATGAACTCATATAGATGATTATAGTATCCCCATTTTACTATACATATATACATATATTTCCCCATTTTTTGAAATTAATTACAAAAGGTGTATAACTTACAGTTTCTCAAAAATATTGGGATGGGCATTCTTGAGAGTTCCCAATGATTTCTCCCATTCTTCCTTCAAATGATCAAGGGTGAGTAGCTCTAGATTTAGCTGAGCATGCATATCATATATGATTTCTATGACTGATAATTTTTGGGTGGAAATGAGATTCTTTGTCGTTGTCACATGTTTTTGCATCATGACTAGATGTGGTAGTGACATTGCCTAGAGCTCGGTTACTTGCTCTCTGAGTTGTTCATCTTCTTTTTGTAGTTCTAGTCTTAACCGCTTGTTCTGAAGTACCTTGGTGTAATGCATTTATGATGATTGTTTCTCAGTTGATAGACTATGTGCACTAGTCTTTAGATCTTGCTCTATTTTCTTTATCTTTTTACTAATCTCGGTAGTGAAGTGATCTAATGTGCATAACTTTTGTAGAATAGTAATGGATTCTGATATGATAGTTTCTAAACCATTTACTAATTCTAACAAAGTTACCTTAAGTACAACCACTACTTGGTTGATCTTCTCTGTAACTTTATATTGGATCTTCTTCTCTTCTCTTTCTTCTATTTTCTTCTCAGCATCAATATTAAGATGGCAATTTCTTCAATGAGAAGTTCAATTTGTTCTAGTATGGGGGCTCATTCATCAATGTTGATATCTAGTACAACTTGCATTAAGATCTCTTTTTCTTTCTCTATCACTTGAGCACTCTTTGCTTCTGGTCTAAGTTTGTCTTGTGTTGTATTGATATCTAGTACAACTTGCATTAAGATCTCTTTTTCTTTCTCTAGCACTTGAGCACTCTTTGCTTCTGGTCTAAGTTTTTCTTGTGTTGTATTTCTGGTGCAAAGTTTACCATATTTCTTCTATCTTTCCGGATCAAGTGTCTTTGGATCCCAATCAGGAATCTCTATAATCTCATCTAGTGTAACTATGTCCTTGTTTCCTTTCTTCTTCTCATTCTTACCTTGACCACTTGATGATGGTGATAGTGCTAAAGAGAACTGATCCTTTTTCTCAATTTTTTACTTTGATTGCTCGGTACTCAGTGTGATACCTTGGTGAGGTGCCTTGGTAGTTGACCTTGTGTCTGTAGTAGATGTATCTAATATCTTGTCAGGAGTTTCTTTGTTACCTTCACCTTTGTCCTCTATAGCATTAGTGGTATCCTTAGGTGTATCACCTTGTGTCATTCCACCACTGGGCTCAGTCTCTTTACCGTGATCTTCACCCTTATCTTCAGTTGTATCTATTGCTTTCTTGGGTGACTTTTTTTGTGTTTCGGTATCAATCTCAATTTCTTTGACTAGGATAGGTAACTAGCTAGGTGCATTTTCTTGGGTGACCTGTGATATATCTTGCTCATAAATTATCTCAGTTGCTCCAATTGATTCATCTTCCTTGGATTTATCATCCGGATCTCCTTTAGTTACATTGGTTATAGTAATATCTGGGTGACCTAAATTAGTCAATAGCTCAGGAATACTATCTAATAAATTATCAACAGTCATATCATCAACTGTTATAGGTTCTTTGCTCAGTCTAGTAAATGCAACAACATTTACTTGCTCAGTATCCTATATGTCCTTGGTTGGGTTCAGTAGTTCATTCCAAATTTTGGTGCTCTCAACATCCTCTTCCTTCATATTACCTTGTAGGATATTCAATGTTCTTTATTTCTTCATAAATTGCTTGGCATATTGCCTCATTATATGGTGAATTTCCTCAATTGTGCACTCGGCTTTTATAAGTGTGAGAGATGCTTCTGTCATCTATTTCTTAGTTTGGAGTGCATATGTCCATCTTGAAGATATTCTATCATATAGTTATGATGGAATAGAATTAGTAAACTCAATTGGAACTTGTTTAAAGTTAATCATCATACCTAATATTGTTTCTTCTAGTTTTTCCTTGTGCTTGGTGGTCATATCAGAATATAGTTGTATCTTCAAATGAGCTAACTATCTGGTAGTCTTGATTGTCTCTACAATCTCATCAATTATATGTGATGGATTATTTTGTACAACCTAAAAAAAAAATTTATTATCATTAGAACCATCCTTGTCATCTTTTTTTGGCACAAATATCCTCTTTTGTCTTGGTGCAGTAGTAGTAGTAGTACCCTTCTTCTTTCGTGTCTGGTATGTAAATTTTGGTGAGGGTCTGGTTATTTTTGCTACACCTTTCTTTAAAGGTGGTGAATCCTTAGTCACAGACTGTGAGCTGGTCTTTTATGGTAATTCAATCTCTGTATTCTTGCTTTGTTTGGCCTTAGGTGTCTTAATTGGTTCTATATCTGACTCGGTATCATCAATATCATATTCTAGTTTTGTTGCTTTATGGACAGAGGTTTACTCCCCGGTTTCCTCTTTAGACTTGTTCAATTATTCATCAGTTATGGAAAGTTTCCTCTTCAAGGTTTTGACAATCTTTGTCTTTTTCCTTCCCAAATGTTGTACTTGAAATTATACTTCTATGCAGGAATTTTCCTCTTCATAGGTTCCAAATATCATGATAGATCTTTCAATAGGCTCATTTAACAATTTCTCAATAGCCTCAGATGCAACATCAATGTCTAACTCATATTCTATTAGAGGTAGCCATGCAGTCCTTGAATCTGTTGCTCTGATCAATGTTGTATTTGTATCTACTACAAAAAAAATATCATATTTTTATTGATCTACTAGTTGTGTAGGAATCTAGGATCTCTTCTCCATCCTAGCTTTGAACTTAGAGAAATATTCATTCATGATAGGTTCAAAGTTCTTTCCTAGACTAGTAATCATTTCATCAATCTGGACTGTAACTGGTCTTTTTGTCTTCCGCTTAACTTTATCGATTGATGGAAAGAAATTTTGCATGTAGAATAATATGCACAGTAGTAATGAACTGAACTTACATGTATTTGAATTTTTTTATTTGATGGTTCTCATTTTTTATTCTAACTACCTCTACAACAACTCTGACACATCAAGTTGTAGTCCTTTCTTGACTATCTTGTAGGCTATGTCAACAACTCCATAAGGTATGATGTTCGGTTTACTAGACTAGAATATCTTATACCTAATGGAATAAGCACCAAATCTTAGTTCAAGATCATTGATACAGTTAATCTTCAATCCTCTACCGTCCCACTTGGCTAATGTAATCTTTTCCAACTTGGTTCTTGGTAGGTGTCTTATGGCTTTGGTTTTGTCTGAGATAGGGTATCCAATAACTGCATGAATGGCCTCCCTGGTTATCTTCTTAGGTTCATCTAGCCATATCTTTCCTTCATGTGCTCTTCTTAGTATAATGTTGATCCATTTGTTGCAAAAGACCTTCAAAAAATATAGGGCATTGGTTAACCCTTTAACATGGTTGTCCTTCTATTTTCTGTCTACGCATAGTGATTGATAAGTATCCATAAGCTCAAATTATTTAATTTCACCAATCTTGTAATGAATGTATGCACACACATCTTGCATTACCAAAACCCTAGGTGGGATGGATGAAAAATGTGCCTTTATCATCTGTTTGTGCTGCAACCTATGGGTGAATCTTGTAATTTGGTTCTGTACAGGTGGAGTACTTTGCCAAAACAACCTTCTTATCCTTATCAATTTTAGCTTTCATTTTTCTTGATGAAGATGCCATATTTTCTATTTTAGGGCTTCTATAAAGTGTGCTCGAATAACTCGATAAGTGTTGAATGATTAGTAACTAACCTCTATATGCTCAAAATCTGCACAAAATCTTTATTGAATGCTTCAAAAATGTTTTGTTGCAACTTAGCTTTGTTTCCTCTATTATGCTCCGTGATCGCGTTGTGAACACATGAGTTCATGTCCAAATTTATAAAAAATAATTCAGGGCACTGCAATAAATACTCTTCACCAACCACTCAGTGAACAAACATTCTTCTCGATTAACACTAACAATATTTCAGCTTAGTGAGTATACTATATACTCGGTTACCATAGTAACTTGGTTGTCTCTTCATAATTTTCACTGATTGACAGTTCTATCTTGATACATATTAATTAACTCAACTAGATCATAGTAATCAAAATTATAATACCATAGTGCATCTTAATTCATTCTGATTTGGCATTTGTACAATAAATATAGGAACCAATGGAAGATATAGCATTGCAAAACATAGTTCCATACCTTCTTGTATTGCTTAGTTAGATATGGTGGAGCCACCTAATCCATTAGATGAGGTGTCACTGACTGTATTGCTTGGTCCTACATTATCATTTTATGATCTTTTCCACATTTGATTTCTGATCATCACAATTTCCTTAATTGTATTTCCATTCCCATAAGTGTTTATTTACTCTGCACAATCTCTGTGTAAGCGACCGACTCTGTGACAGTGAGAACATGTCATTCTAGAGATTGACCAATTCCTAGATTTGGTTTGCCACTGTCTCATACAATTTTATGCTATGTGTCCATATTTACCACACATTTCAAAACTAATCCAAGTTTTTTAATTCCATGCATAAGTATTTCATTGGCTTCTCGGTTGGTTTACTATTTCTTGTCCTTTAGGCTTCCATATTTGCTTTGTGTTCTTCCTACGTGCTTGAGATGTATGACCATGCATGTTGCAATTTTGATATTATTTATCCATGTATGGTTTGTTCTATGGTTTGTTCAACTTGGATCTACACTCATGTGCCTGATGTCCATGCTTATTATAGTTATAGAAAATACCATTGAATTTAGGAGGGTTTCTAGGAATACCTTTTGATTTGCTTCTGCAAACATTTGATGTGTGGCCTAGTTTTCCAAAATGATGGAAAGAGGGCTTCTTTGGCTTTGGGATTGAGCATACATTCCTTTTTTCAGCTTCATTTGATGATTCTCCTTGCTCGGTATACCCTAATATGGTATTGTTGTTCAGCTTTCTTTGATTGTTCAGAAATTCATCCATTCTCTTAGTGCTTTCTTTAGATCTCTTAATCACTTCATTATGTTGTAACATCTTCACTTCATTTGTTAGTTTTTCATTTTCTTCTTTTAAGACACCAATATCATCTATTCTCTTTTCAAGTTTAGTATTTACTCAGTTAGCCTCATGATTCATAGTAACCACTTGATTGGTAATCTCAAAGGAATGTTCAGTAAGTCTCAATATCTAAGTTTCTTTCTCTTGTAGCTTTTCACTCATCTATCTTTTGTCATCAACAGTGATGTTTCTATCTTGTTCATCTTTCTTTGCATCATTCAAGACTTCAACCATTCTAACCATTTATGTATCTTGACTGATTTGTAGTGCTTTCACTTGTTCAGTAAGTTACTAATTGTTTTCGGATAGCTTTTAGATGATTCCTTCAGATACATCAGATGTGCTACCAAATTTAGATACAGATATATCAAATGGGTCATGAATCTCTTATTTGTGATAATCAATCTCATGATAGTGAAGTTTCATGTCCTTTCTCTTAATCAACATCTCCCTGAGTTTCTCTTTAGCTTTCTTATATTGTTCGACATAGATCTGTAGCTGTAATTTCTGATTCTCAATAGTTTTGTCAAGTGTCTACCTCTCCATTGTAAGATCTTTTCTCTTCAGCTATTAAACCTTCAAAATAAGATAACTAGCTCTAATAATAATTGTTGGGATAATGGAAAGGGTTTACTAAGAGGGGAGGGGTAGAACAATACCCTTATAAACTTTTTCAATCAAAGCTTGTAAACTTTGTTCTTCATTAGTCGATTAAGTGGATTGCATACATAGTATCAATGCTGAAATGTAAATGCATGTAAAGTAAACAATACACATACATAAAATCAAATGCTCATGACACTAGTATTTGGGTATCGTAGAAAACCCATTTTAGAAGGTAAAAACTGTGGTGGGGATGAGACCCACAAAATGTCACTACTGCAGAAATAAAGTTAGCCTGTTAAAGATTTACAAAATGATCACTTCTGATGATCTTACCCTATTAGGAGTAACAATAAGATTGATTAGATCTACCTCATGTGAGGATTTTGCAACACAGTTTAAGTGTGCACTCGATTAAGAGATTTACAATAACACTATTAAGTCTACTCTATTAAGAGATTAAGGAGTCTATTACAATTGTTAGAGAGTAACAAAATTTTGATCCGAAACATATACAAACTCAATATTGCTGATACAGATCCATTAAGCTCATAAAAATAAATCACCTCAATGTGAATGATAATACCTTATGCTTTGTTTTTCTCTCTAGCCTTGCCTTAGTTCTATAAACTGATTTCTGTAATGTAGTCTCTTTCTAAAAATCCCTTGTATAATATTTGATGTCTGTAGTATGGCGGCTACTTGATCATTTCTTGATCAACATACTTAACAAAATTTGACATCTATACATTTATATATCAAATTATATGACCTAATTAGGGTTTATCAATTACATCCTTATCCTAAGATTAATAGTGTACAAAATTTACCTTGATCATATACACATAGGAGACATAAACAATTAATTTTGTATATCCGTAAATAATGTCCTCCTCGATCGTGTAAACTATTATCTAGGTCAGCTAAAAAGTTGTTACATAGATTAATGTGCCATAAAAACTTTTAGGTGGTCTTTGTTCCACTTGGTTATTATTGTCTCTCGGTTCTTGGTGTTGTCTATGTATCTTAGTTATACTGTGTAGCTCGGTGTTGTCTTCTACTCAGTAATTACTGTGCTCAGTTGGCTCTAGGCATGATCAGTGCTCTTTGTTGACTCTATACTTTAGTTATTAAATTGATTTTTCTGTTTGACTCTGTTACTAACTATCCATTATGTCTTCTTAATAACTAATGACAACATTAATGTGCAATTGGAGTAACAGTAGGACCTATATGTATATAGCTATCCAACAAGAGCTCACCTAGCTATAATTACTTTGCCAAACCTCGGTGTTATTATGGCCCATTATAGATTAGGGAGGAGTTTATTATGATGCTGACATGGAGGATCCAAGATGGTAGTACATAAGAATATTTAATGAACTCTATTGGAATCCACTTATATCCCCTCTATGGACAATAGTGCACACTGATTTTAGGGAACTGGACTTTCCTAGGAACGAACTAGTGAAGCCTACTTGGGGAAAAGTATGGAACGAAGTTGGGGGGAACGATGGGATTAGTAATTTTATTTTTACATAGTTCTCACAAATTTTATTTAATAGTTATATATGCTTATTATGTCTTAAGACTTGATTGTTTTTTAATTACTAAAGATATATATGACACCTTGCGATTTTTATTAATATATTATGGTGATATAATTATATGCTTAATTTCATGGTTAAATATGATGAAAATGTATTCTATGTGGTGATTTGGATACTAGTACTTCTTCAAATACTCTAGCACTAGTAAACTAGGTTACTTCCTTCAACCAAAGACTGTCATGGTTCCTACAACCATGTGTAGAGAAGGTTGAAACAATCAAACCAGATAAGCCATTGTGTTGATCACTTCAAGGATGTGTAATTCTTGAAGACATGTTCAAGGAGATAATTTTTATGTGTAAAAAGTCATGTAATGATTGTTTTATCTTGTAAGTAATAGATAGTTATGTTTCATGGCTATCATTGTTCACTCCTATTAGGAAATTTTAGCTTTGTAAATTGTACTCACTGCCTAAGTGTGTCCAATTCCATTCTTATGTGGTACCCATCTTATTATGTATTCATTCTTTTATGAATCATAGGACTTTTACTATGTATGTAAGTCCTTTCTATTGATTCTATTGTAGAGAACAACTAAGAGGGGGGTGAATTAGTTGTTCCTAAAATTCAACTTCTAAACCCTTAAACTTCAAAAAATTTCAAGTATAATATCCTAAAATCTAATCTTATTAATTAACTATGAAAAATAGAAGCATCCACAAATCAAAAACACATCTAAAATACTTGACATGTAAATTTTTATCGTGGAAACCTTGTTAGGAGAAAAACCACGGTGGGGTTAATTACCCATAATAAGTAAATACCTTGTTAGAGGTTTAAAAATATTACAATAATGGGGAGTGCATATGAATTTAGGCTCACTTCCTAGAGATCACTACTCAAATGAAAAATCCTCCTACTACAACCCTGAGGAAGGCTCACTGCCTTACAAAAGATCACCACAATGATCTGAGATTTATGTGAACTATGAAAATGACATCTACCATATGTCTGATGCAATTCTGATGTAGCATAATATAGACCACTATTTAACCCCTTGTTTAATCCCTTATGATCACCAATGAATCAGGTTCTTGATCTGCTAGCAATCTCAAACATCCACACACATGATCTGCACATCTACATTAGACCCTAGATCATATTTATATCATCAACCTTGAAAAATAATAAGTTTGGCAACTATATAAATTTCAAATTGAAATCATGGGCAAATAATCATAGTTTAACTCCTTCCACGGCCAAACAATAGCTACAATCCTTAACTACTACCTCAAAATCATATCTCTTCCTGATTTTACACCTAGATCTTGCACAACATGAATTACGAACCCAGTCATTCAAGAAAAAAAGAAAAAAATAAGAATATTATTGTTGAATAAAAAATCTACCAATCTGATCATTACAATCCATGTGGACTAGTAACTCATAAAGGATAAACTTTAAGAGCATCCTTGAACATCATTAACAACCTACAAACATTCAAATCCATCCCATTCATTTGATTTGACAACACCTTTTAAACTATACCTCAAGAACACTGTACACAACCTCTATATCTTTCAAGTATGAACCCTTTGATTTTGGAACACATGAGTATGTCTGAAACATACTCCTTTATGTGCAAAAATAAATTCAATACTAATCAAACACACCTAACCTCTTTCTATTCCACTATCAACTATGTCTACCATAATGTCTTCCAATTACCAACTATTAGCATAACTGATGCAGTGATGCTAAGTGATACATTGATGAAGATTGGTACAAATTTTATAACAGAAGAATAAGTTATTTGGTTTTCATTGATGTCAACTACTTGACTTAGTGTTTCCAGTATATAACCTGATATAGTGTAAGTGAATCATGAGTTGTATTATGTTTCTAATGTTGATATTCTTATTAAAGGTTATATCATGTGTGTTTATGTTAACTTTTCCATCGCAACTTTATACATGGATAATTAAGTTGGTTACGTTTGGATGGACTCAAACCGGGTAACTGCTAAATCAGTCAGTGATAGATAGTAATTGAATTGATTGTTGTTTTAGATCATTGAAGTATTTGATGGAGTGGTTATAGGATATCATTGTAAAAAATGTCAAGATACTATATGTACAATAAAAAATCATAATTTTAATTGGTGATAATAATTTAATTGACTGGAAGTGGTCTTAACAGAATGAATAGGTAAACAAGACAAAGTTCTTAAACAGGATATGAATATTTGTAGATCGGTGATGGAATTGGATATGGAAAAAGGATCGGTGATGATTTTCATAAATTAGAAAGTTAGTTTTGTGATTTGTGGGACTTACTTGACATCACATTGTTCGAGGTATACATTTGAGAAAGATTCTTTAGGAAGTTTATTTTTGGTCAAAAGAGGTTTTTGAAATGGCTCAACTACCAAGGTAAAATAGATAAACAAGCTGATGTGGGCAGACAAAAAATCTTTTATGAGTTTCTAGATACATTGTATCTTACCTAATATGATCTGGATAATTCATATCTCAGATCTAGGGTTTGTTTTAAGTCGGTGGAAGTAATTCTATATAGTAGAACAGTTGAAGAAGAAATGAGAGAGAGAGAGAGAGAGAGAAGACAATTGATTGTGAATTACAGAAGGATTTGGAAACAAAGAAAGAAAAGGAATCAAGTGTGATCAAGATGAGGAAGAATATACAATATGGTGATATATTTCAGATCTTAAAAGGATCTGATCATGTAGAGGTAGTACATTTTTTACATTTCATTTTATCAATTTCTTTCTAATCATTGTAACAGTAAAATCCCCTAACAAGGTAGATCCTAATAGATCTTTATTGTAAATTTTGTAACAAGGTGGCACATTATCTTGTATTTAAATTCCTCTAAAAAGGCTTCTCCTAATCGATAAAAGATCCTAACAGGTCTTAGGAAAATCTCTTAACAAGAGAACACCTAACAATGTTTTGTAAACCTTTAACAAGGTAAGCTCCTAACAGGTCATATTCCAAAAGGGTATAGATTTTGTGGGTATCATCTCGCACCGTGGATTTTTCCTAGTTGGGTTTCTGCATCATAAATATGGTGTTTACATTGTATGGTTGATCACTTATGGATATATTAATTGAAAGTTTACTTATGTTAGTTGTTACTATATGTTTTGGTGCATAAACTTTAAATAAATTGAATTGGTGAATTTGTGTTGGTTCCCGATTCACCCCTCCCCTCTCAATAGTCAGATCTATATTAAAAATTGGTATCATAGATTTGGTCCCCTGATTGTGAAGGCTTAACAAATTTGGGAAAATATCAGAAGATTTATAAGAAGGAAGCACCTAAGTTCTCTTAAAAAAACTTCTCTACATGGGTAAGCAGGATGAAGTTGCATATGTCTGGCATTAGAGAGAAATCATTGGATAATATTACAATGAAGTATGTTCAACCTTCTAGAATTCTAACTCGTGATGAAATAAAGAGAAATTTGGATCACAACTCTGTTATGATAGAAATTACAAGTGCCTTAACTGATGCTGAGTTTGTAGATATCAAAGAAATGGATAATGCTAAAGATATGTAGGATAAGATGGAAATAGTCCATGGTGGTGATGCTCATGTCTAGAAAGATAAAGTAGACAGACTCAGATGAAATTATGATGAAATGAGAATGCAGGAAAGATAAAATATTGGTAAATATAGAAAAAGACTCTAAAGGAAGTTGTCTCTGCTATCAAAAGAGTTGGTGGTCAACTTGATTATGATGATGTGGTAAGTAAAATATTGAGAAACCTTCTACCAAAATATGCTATTATAATCTTTTCTATAAAAAAAATTGAGAGCTATCTGTCCTACATATGTGACTCTATATTCTTTGATTGGAAAGCTTACTTATTTTGTGTTAAGTAATTTTGATAACTGTATGCCTAGAATAGAGTCTTCTTTCAAAGCTTCCCTAACCATTGGTTCATCAATGAAAGGAAAAGAAGTCTCTAACAGCTCTGAATGGAAATATGATTATGACTATATCTTATATGAGGAAAGAGAACAAGAAGAGTTGGAAACACTACTAGAAAGGAGATTACCCAGAGGAAAAGCAAAGTATCAAGGTAAACTACCCTTAAAATGATTTTCATGTAATAAAATTGGTCATATTGCATCTAGGTGTCCTGACAATGATAGGAAGGATAAGTTAAAGAAATTTATGAACTTTAAAGACAAGAGAAAGAAAGCATGCTACATAGGAGAAGATGGAGTGACTGATGAAGAATCAAGTGGAAGAGATGATAAGGAAGAGATAGTATTTGTTGTAGTCAAAGAAGATCCCTCAACTAATGTAGATGGAGATAGTGAGGAGAAAGAATAGATTTCAAGCATGAATTATAGTGGTGATTAGATAATATATAGTGGGTGTACACATCACATGACTAATGATAAAAGAAAATTTATTTCAATGGAAGAATGTGATGGTGGTGCAGTCATATTTGGTAATGGTTCACCATGTGTAGTAAGAGGTAAAGGATTTATATCACTTAATGATACTACCGATTATGATGATGTTTATTGGGTTGAAAGATTAAAGTATAACTTGTTAAGTGTTGCTCAGTTGAATAACAAAGGTTTCAAGTTGGAATTCAGTAATCGTGTGTGCAAGATCTTAGGAACATCTAGAGAGTTGAATGCTACTAGTAAATAGACTAGATGTAACATATTCTGATTGAACTCTACTAATAAACACTACTTGATTGCTAAATTTGAAGACAATATGCTATGGCATAAGAGATTTTGTCATGTTAATTTTGATAATCTGGTAAAATTCAGCAAGCATAAATGTGTTAGAGGTTTTCCTACATTAGCTAAGCCTGAAAATGCTATGTGTAAAGAGTGTTAATTGGGAAAGCTAACTAGGTCTAGATTTACAAGGTCTATTCATCTCAGAACATTCTTGACCTTGTTCACCTTGACTTGTGTAGACCGATAAGAACAAAGAGCTATTATGGAGATAAGTACTTTATCTAGTTGTTGATGATTACTCAAGAGTGATGTTTGTTATTTTTTTAAAGGATAAATCTGATGCATTCTACATGTTCAAGGTGTATAAGGAAAGATTTGAAAAAGAAACAGGTAAATCACTCAAGCGTCTTATATCTAATAGAGGAGGTGAGTTTACTTCACATGAGTTTACAACATACCATGAAGAACATGGTATCAAGAGACAAATGTCAGCACCGAGAACACCTCAAAAAAATGAAATTGTTGAGAGAAGGAATAGATCCATATTTGATTGTGCAAGAACATTGATGATACAAAAGGAAGTGACTGAAACTTTTTGGAGAGAAGTTTTAAGTATTGATATTTAAACTTTGAACAGGGTACAACTTAAGAAAGATACAAGAAAAACACCATATGAGCTATGGTATGGTCATACTCCTAGTGTCAATTACATTAAAATTTTTGGAAGCAAATGTTACATAAAGAAGGTTGATCGAAATGGTAATTTTAATTCTAAGAGTGATGAAGGAATGTTTCTTGGATATTCTACTAGAATAAAATCATATAAGTGTCTGATCAAGCATACAAACAAGATGATTGAAAGTGAAAATGTTAGAATTGATGAATTTTGTGAAAAGAATGAGGAAAATAGAAAGAAGGAACCATAAGACTATGTTTATGTTCAACCAGTGGAGTCAGAAACAATACTATAGGTGACTGAAGTGATGAGTGAAGCTCAACTGATGAATAATTATGAAGGTAACCAAAGGACATTAGTAACTAGACCCACTAACAATAATGTTATAGGTACTAAATGGATTTTTAGGAATATGCTAAATGAGAAAGGAGAAGTGATCATAAATAAGGCAAGACTAGTTTGCAAAGGGTATGCACAAGAAAAAGGCCTAGACTATGGTGAAACTTTTGCACATGTTGCAAGACTTGAAGGTGTAAGGATATTGTTAGCACATTCTTCTTATAAAGGATTTAAGGTATATCAAACGGATGTAAAATCTATTTTTCTAAATGGTGTGTTAGAAAAGGAAGTGTACATTAAACAACCAGAAGGATTTGCAAAGGAGAAAGGTAAAGATATGATATATAAATTGCATAAAGATATTTTTGGATTCAAGCAAGCTCCAAGAGCATGGTATGAAAGGTTACATACATATCTAATTAAGATTATTTTTACAAGAACTAGTGACAATATCAATGTATATCTGAAATCTGAAAGTGAAGACATAACATTGATTGCTGAAATTTTTGTTGATGACATAATATTTGGTGGAAATGAAGCATTGAATAGGTCATTTATAGAAGAAATGAGAAAGGAATTTGAAATGTCTATGATAGGATAAATCAAATTCTTTAGTGGACTTTAAGTACAATAGAAAAACAAAGGTATATATATAAGTCAATCAAAATATGTGAAGGACTGAAAACTTTTGGCATGGAAGATTCAAAACCAATGGAAACAACTATGGTCACAGGCTTTAAGTTATCTAAGGAGGATGAATCAAAAGAGGTAAATAAAACTTTATATAGATCTATGATCGGTAAACTATAGTATGTTGTGCACACTAGACCAGATATTGCACATGTTGTTGGTATTATTACAAGCTTTTCATCAAACCTAAAGGACTTACATTTGGTTCCAAAAAAGAGGATCTTTAGATATCTCAAGGGAACTGAATATTATGGCTTATGGTATCATAAGGATGGAAATTTTTCTTTGAATGTATGTACTGATGCATATTGGGCAGGAAATGTTGATTATAGGAAAAGTACAAGTGGTGGAGCATTCTTTCTTGGTGAAAGATTAGTCTCCTAGACTAGTAAGAAACATAATTGTATTTCTCAATCTACTATAGAGGCAGAGTATGTTGTTGCTTCTCTTAATTGTCAACAAGCAGTATGGATAAAATATATTCTTGAAGGAATTGATGAGAAGGTAAGAGAACCTATTGTTATCTATTGTGATAACACTAGTGCAATAAATATTTCTGAGAATCTAGTGATGCACTTGAAGACAAAACACATTACAATAAATATCATTTTCTAAAAGAGAAAGTACAAGAGAAGGAGTTAAGGCTTGTTATGTGTCTACTAAAGAACAATTTGTTGATATATTCACCAAGCCATTACCAAAAGATACCTTTGAATATATTAGAGGTAGATTGGGGGTTATTCCCCTATCTAAAGTTAATTAGAGGAGGATGTTGATTGCATTAGTTCATATGTGTTTATGAGAATATCATATGTGTGAATTGATGTAGCGATGGACAAATACTAAGGGGAGAAGTCTTAAGTTGATGTTGAAATGAAGTAATGAGGAATGAAAATGAACGATTCAATAATGTGTACTCAGAGATGAATGAATGATTTGACAACTTTGGCATTGTTGTCAAAGGGGGAGAATATGTATGGACTTCCCACGGGGGGAGAATATGTATTTTCTATAAGGGGAAAAGATAAAGATGAAAGATGGAAGGAGGGTTATATGAAAATGATGGATCAGTATAACTGAGTAAGCAGACAAAAGTGGAAGATCAGAGGCAAAAACATAAGTGGAAACATTTTTTCAGAAGTTAGTATGAGGATAAATATATGAGTACAAAAGTGATGTTGATAAGAGTGTTGTCATAAATGCCAAAGGGGAAGATTGTTAGCATAACTGATGTAGTGATGCTCAGTGATGCATTAATGAAGATTGGTACATATTTGATAACATATGAATTAGTTATTTGGTTTTCATTTATGTCAACTACATAAATTAGTGTTTTTAGTATATTATCTAACATAGTGTAAGTTAATCATGAGTTATCGTATTGATGGAAGTGCTCCAAGGTGTGCTCACACAAGTTGGATAAGGACTTCACTTGTCCTAGTTTTCTTAGGATCCCAATCACTCTCCTAGGACCCCAATAGTCTAAATTCTCCACTCCCAAGGCTATCCTAACTCCACTCTAAGAGTTAGTCTTCTTGTGTTTAACCTTGAAGGATAGCTATCACTAGTTTTTTCTCAATGCTTCACTCTAGCTTGAAGGATTCTAGGCACAAATCCTTCATACAAACTTTACCAATGCTGCAAGGGTCATATCAACCATTAAAACACTCATTTTTCATCCTTCCAACTCCATTGGAATGGGTCTTCAAACTCTAAGCAATCAATTTCCAAATTAACTCTCTATAGGATCCTATTAGGCCTAATTGACCAATTAGCCATATCTAGAGGGTTTTTTTGCATTCTTTCTCAAAACTTGCAAAAAACCCCCCCAAAAAAACCTAGGATCCTGATAGCCTTTTTGAAGAACTAAAATATTTTCAAGGTCTTGGGCTCCCAAATCATTCATACACTAGTGTCCTAAAATGTAGGGCAAATAGGGCTATTTTGGCTCTTCACAAGTAGTCTACTGATTTCTATCTAGAAATATATCCAAATGGATTAGACAAGCTCTTAGCTCACAAATAGGGATCTATAGGACCCTAATTCTTCTAAAACCACACTTGGTTCATAACACACACACACCCTTGCTTCTGCATTCACTCTTATCTCTTTCATGCACCTAATCAGACAGTCATTGCTCACTTAGGGCATGACTTTAAAAATAGAAAATTGGTTATTTAGGCCTCCTACTTGAATATATAAACTGTATAGAGGCTCTCCTTCAATATTCATCCACCCTTTGAAGTTTCCCATGGTTTGATTCTATGGGGGAGCCATGAAACTAAAAACTACCTAGATTGTACTAGAAAACACACTAAATCCTAAACAATTTACTAAGCCTAGCTAATCAACTCTAAACAACTTTCTTACTGAATTAAAAAGTCTTCTATTTAATCCTACTACATGGATCCAACACTATATCAACCTTCTCAATCCATTAATACACTATTACCATTCAAACAAGTTGACTGTATCAGAAAACCAGAACACTTGCTTTCATTCACTTTCAAAAACTTGTTACATCACCACTCTACCTCGTGAAATGATCCAAAAGGTATCATAAGATGCCTCCTCCATGTTTTTAGGCCACTTTCATTCAATTCCCATTCCTACTTTGAAGGGAATCCAAAGTTTTCATTGTTGCATACAACATTTGCAAAATTGCAAATGTTGACATGACAACATTTTAGCATCTTTTGCATCAATGATTCAAACTAACTTCCATGACCTCTAACCCATATCATTTGATTAATTAACATCATTAAGGCATTTTTAGGCACTTTTAACACCTTTCTTATGTCTAGGACACCTTGAGACAATATTTCCCATTTTAGGCCTATACTAAGGATTAAGAACTTAGAAAGAAACCTAAATTAAACTAGATTGGATTAGGTAGTAACTACTAATCCATCTAGTCACACACATTTCAAGACCTTCTAAGGTCAAAATTAAAGTCACTGACTTTGCTAGATTCAGCTACAAGCCAAAATTGGACTAAGCATTTGGAGTTTGCCTAGGTGCTCCTGCACCATCCTCCCCAAATGAAAAGACTTCAATCCACCCTTGGATTGAGTAAGTTGGGATCAATGCCCAACTTTTTGAACTCTGTCTCCTTTACCCAAGCTGCATCTGCATCTTTTTTTCCATGCCACTTCACCAAGTGTTCTCTGTATTCCTTCTTTCTTATATTCTTGTAGACTTTGGAATCTAGTATGTGTTATGCCTTCTTCATTGGTGCAAATGGAAAATTGAGCTCCTCCACCTCTTGTATGAATTCAGTCAAAATCTGATCTAGATCTAGGATTGGGCCTTTGTACAACACTAATTTTTCTACATTAAACATTAAGGATTAACCCATATCCTCTAGAAGTTCCACCTTGTATGCATTTGTGCCATGTTTGGCCAGTTTAGTACATGGACCAATTCTTCTCATCTAAATTTTATGTGGTACTCCTTTCTTCAACCTCTCCTTGTTGAGATGGACCATCACCAAATCTCATACTTGTAATTGGACATCTCTTTTCCTCTCATCCACTTTTCTCTTTGTTTTCTCTGTATTTTCAATGAGTGTCTTCCTCACTTTTTCATGTACTTCTTGCATATAATGTGCAAATTCATCTGCATATCCACTTCCCTTGGCTCCATCCTTCATATCTTTGAGCTCAAATATGCCTCTTGGGTGAAGGCCATAAACTATTTCAAAAGGACTCTTACCAGTAGTCCTATTCACTATGTCATTATAAGCATACTCTTCTTGCCCAATGAGTTTGTCTCAAACTTGACCATACTCCTTACTTAAACATCTTAGGAGGTTACCAAGACTTCTATTAACTACCTCAATTTTGACATCAATCTGAGGATGGTATGTAGATCCAAAAGATAAGTTGGTCCCTAGCTACTTCCATAGAGTCTTCCAAAAATGACTCATGAATTTGGTATCTCTATCTGATACTATTCTCAATGGTAAACCATGTATTTTGACTACCTCCTTGAAGAATAGGTGAGCTATCTGACTGGCATCATGGATTTTCTTGCAGGGTACAAAGTGTGCCATCTTACTGAATCTATCCACAATAACATTAATGTTATCCATCCTCTGCTTTGCCTTAGGCAATCCCACTACAAAATCCATGCTCAAACATTCCCATGGTTTGGTTGGAATGGGTAGAGGCTGGTAAAGTCCTACATTAGAAGATGTACCTTTTTCCTTTTAATAGATAACACAACTTTCTACATACTTCTTAATGTCCAAATTCATCTTGGGCAAAAAATAGAATCTCTGAACTAATTATTGGGTCTTATTAACACCAAAATGTCTAATAAGTGCACCATTGTGCTTCTCTTGAATCAAATTTTCTCTTATAGACCCTCTAGGAACACACAATTGACTTCCTTTAAAAAAAAGATCACTCTGCAAAGTATATTCAAAGAATTGACTATGAAAGTGATTCTTGTATTCTTGACATACCTTGTAGATGTTTGCAAAGTCTCCATCTTCTGCATATAGATCTTTGAATCTCTCAATTCCCATTCTCTACAAATGTATCTCATGTACTTTTAAGGCTCTTCTACTTAAGTCATCTGTTACCTTATTCTACAATCCCTTCTTGTGCTTGATGTTGAAGGTGTATGCTTGCAGGTATCCAACCCACTTCATATTCTTGTGACTGAGCTTATCTTGTGAGTTCAAGAAACTCAGTGCTTGGTTGTATCTAAATACTACAAAATCCTTTGGAAGCAAGTAGTGCCTCCACTTTCTTAGTGCTTGGACTAGAGCATAAATCTCTAGTTCATAAGAAGGGTACTTCTTCTTGGCTTCACTTAGTTTCTCAGAGTGAAAGGCTACAGGTCTTCCCTCTTGACTCAAGACATCACTAATAGCTACATTGCTAGCACCACATTCCACTGTGAATAGATTCTCAAAGCTTGTTAAAATCAAGAATTGGTTGAGTAGAAATCTTCTTCTTTAACAACTCAAACCCATGGTTAGCTTGTTCATTCCATACAAATTTAGTTTTCATACCACCTTTGATAGTTTCAATCATAGGAGCACAAATTGCACTAAATTACTTTATAAACTTCCTATAGTACTTTACTAAGCCATGAAAAACTCTTACCTTAGTTGTTTCCCTTGCAGTAGGATAGTTTATAATGGCTTCCATCTTACTAGGATCCATCTTTAGATTGCCTTGATATAGTACAAACCCAAGGTACACTAGCTCTTGTTTCATGAATTCACATTTCTCCAAGTTGATCAACAACTTCTCTTCATGCAGCTTCTTGAAGACTATTTTTAGATGTCTGAGGTGTTCTTCCCTTGTATTTCTATAGATGAGTATATCATCCAAGTACACTACCACAAATTTTCCTATGTAGTCCTTGAGAACTTCATTCATGAGACTCATGAATGTGGAAGGGGCATTGGATAACCCAAATGGAATTACAAGCCACTCATATAGTCCTTTTGTGGTCTTGAAGGCTATTTTCCATTCATCTCCCTTGTTGACTCTGATTTGGTGGTATCCACTCTTCAAGTCAATCTTTGTGAAAAAAGTGGCTTCACCTAGACAGTCCATTAGGTCTTCTATCCTAGGGATACAAAACCTATATCTAATGGTTATTCTATTTATTTCACTAGATTTGGTACATAGCCTTTAATTTCCTCCCTTTTTAGGGGCTAAGACAGTGGGTATAGCACAAGGGATAATACTTTTCCTAATCAGACCTTGGCTTAGGAGTTCTTGAACCTGACTAGCTATTTCCTCATTTTGTTGAGGAGTCCTTTTATATGCAGCCCTATTGGGAAGGGTAGCTCCTGGAATGAAGTCTATGTGGTGGCTTACAGTCCTCTTAGGGGGTATGGTTGATGGTTTTCCATCACTTACAATTCCTTCATACTCCTGCAGCATCTCCTACACTTCCTTTGGTAATTCTATCTTCTTGACTGTCTTGTCTGCAAATTCTTCTTTTGGGTTCAACACAAGTGCAAAACCAACTCCTTATCCTTCTTATAAGGCTTCTAATAACTCTTTTCTCACTAACCATGAGAACATTGGGGCCAGATGATTTTAGTTTTCCATCCTCCAATAGTGACTGTATTTTGAATGTCACATTGTCCTTCTTGAAAGAATATGAGTTATTTGCTCCATCATGCATGGTCTATCGGTTGAATTTTCATGGTCTACCTAGGAGTAGGTGACATGCATCTATAGGAAACACATCACATAATACTTTGTCCTTATACCTCCCAATTTAAAACTCCTCCCAAGATTATTGATTGATAAGGACATGTCTTTTGTTTAACCAGGTGACATTATAAGGATTGGTGTGGGGTATCCTTTTCATTTTCAACTTGCTGACTACCTCCTCTGACACTATGTTTTTAGTAGACCCCAAGTCTATGATGACTCTACAAACATTTCCCATCATTTTTCACTTCACTCTAAATAGTGATCTCCTATGACTAGGCTCTTCTCTCACTGGCTCCTTAATCAGAGTTCTCCTCATCATTAAGTTTTCACCTTCCTATGAATCTAAGGGTACTTCAAGGTGTTTACCTCCACCACTAGTGTCCTCTTGAACACAATTTACCCTTTTATCACTTCCTTGGGAAGTGGTGCCTTTCTTTGGACACCTATACATAAGATGTCCCATCTGATTACAGTGATAAAACTTCATAGTGGAAAAATAGTTACCCCTTTCTTGACTACTGCCTCTTCCTCTATTGTAAGAGTTCCTTCCTCTATTTGAACTCCCTGTTTTGGATTTTCCTTCTTGTTTCTCAGTAAGCTTATACTCTCCTTGACTCTTTGGTTCATAACTCCTTCCACCATATCCACCTATCTTTCCTCTATTGTCTCTTCCTCTACCTCTTCCTCTAGTAGTGCTAGAGTCTTGTTTCTTTCTCATCTTCTCTTCAACTTTGATAGCAATTTGGTGGCACTTTTGAATAGTGTCTGGAGTCAAGAGACTCATCTCATCTTGTATGGTCCACTTAAGTCCATTAAGGTATCTTTCTACCTTCAATTTCTCATCCTCTACAGCTCTAGACCTCATGCAAAGCCTCTAAAATTATTTAGTATAGGATTTTACATCTAGGTCCTTCTGTCTTAAACCTTGTCTTCTTTTATGAAGTTGGATTTCATAATCCTCATGGATATAAGCATCTAATCTTTGCAACTATATCTATCCATGTGGAAATGAGCTTCTTTCCTTCCTTCTCCCTCTCATCTTGGATGAATTTACACAAAGTGAGTGCAGGCGCTCTTAGTCTGGCCTTAGAAACTTTCACCTTTTGAGCCTTAGTGATGTCATCACACTCAAAATGGTTTTCTAGTCCTTCTATCCAATATAGGACTATCTCTGGCTCCATCTTTCTAGTAAAGATAGGAACTCCTTCTAGTGCTTTACCACTCATAGACTTTAAAGCTTTCAATAATGGTTCCTCATTAAGGACAAGGTCAGCTTTAGGCACTTCATCATCCATGGAAATCTCCTTGCCTTTCCCTTAAATCTTATCCTTCACTTCTTTTGTTTTCACATCAACTTAATCTACCTTTTTCTCTAATTGAGACAATCTATCTCGGAGCATTATATTCTCCACTTCTTTCTCATCTACCTTCTTGGCCAACTCTGCATTGGTCACCATTGTAGATTCTCCTACTAACTCTTCTGTTTGGAACATTAACCACACGCCTGATCAAATATGATCTGATACCAATCTGATGGAAGTGCTCCAAGGTGTTTTCACACAAGCTTGATAAGGACTTCACTTTTCCTAGTTTTCTTAGGATCCCAATCACTCTCCTAGGACCCTAATATTATGAATTATCCACTCCCAAGACTATCCTAACTCCACTCTAGGGGTTAGTCTTCTTGCATTTAACCTTGAAGGACAATTATCACTAGTTTTGTCTCAATGCTTCACTCTAGCTTGAAGGATTCTAGGCACAAATCCTTCATACCAACTTCACCAATGTTTCAAGGGTCATATCCACCATTAAAACACTCATTTTTCATCCTTCCAACTCCATTGGAATGGGTCTTCAAAATCTAAGAAATCGAATTCCAAATTAACTCTCTATAGGATCCTATTAGGCCTAATTGACCAATTAGCCCTATCCAGAGGGTTTTTTGGATTCTTTCTCAAAACTTGCAAAAAAACCCCAAAAACAAACCTAGGATCCCAATATACTTTTCAAAGACCTAAAATATTTTCAATATCTTGGACTCCCAAGTCATCTATACACCACTGTCCTAAATTGTAGGGAAAATAGAGCTATTTTGGCTCTTCACAAGCAGTCTACTAATTTCTAGCTAGAAGTATATCCAAATGGATTGGAAAATCTCTTAGCTCACAACTAGAGATCTATAGGACCCTAATGATTCTAAAGCCACACTTGGTCATAACACGCACACACACCCTTGCTTCTGCATTCATTCTTAGCTCTGTCATGCACGTAACTGAACAGTCATTGCTCACCTAGGGCATGACTTTAAAAATAGATAATCAGTTCTCTAGGCCTCCTAATTCCATATATACACTATAAAGAGGCTCCCATATGATATTCATCCACCCTTTTAAGTTTCCCATGGTTGGATTCTATGGGAGAGCCATGAAACTAAAAACTACTTAGACCGTACCAGCAAACACATTACATCCTAAACAATTTACTAATCCTAGCTAATAAACTCTAAAAAAATTGCTTACTAAATGAAAAAGTCTTCTATTTACTCCTTATACATGGATCCAACACTGTATCAACCTTCTCAATCCATTAATACACTATTGCCATTCAAACAAGTTGACTATATCAGAAAACCAGAACACTTGCTTTCATTCACTTTCAAAAACTTGTTACATCACCACTCTACCTCAGGAAATAAGCCACAAGGTATCATAAGATGCCTCCTCCATTTTTTTAGGCCACTTGAATTCAATTCCCATTCCTACTTTGAAGGGAATCCAAAGTTGTCGTTGTTGCATGCAACATTTGCAAAATTGCAAATGTTGTCATGACAACATTTTAGCATCTTTTGCATTAATGATGCAAACTAACTTCCATGACCTCTAACCCATATCATTCGATGAATTAACATCATTAAGGCCTTTTTAGGAAATTTTCACACCTTTCTTAGGTGTAGGACACCTTGAGACCATATTTCCCATTTTAGACCTATACTAAGGATTAACAACTTAGAAAGTAACCTAAATTAAACTAGATTGGATTGAGTACTAACTACTAATCCATCTAGTCACACACATTGCAAGACCTTCTACGGTCAAAAGTAAATTCACTGAATTGGCTAGAATCATTTACAAACCAAAATTGCACTAATCATTGGGATTTTTCCTAGGTGCTCCTACACCAAGTATGTTTCTAATGTTTCTATTCTTATGGAAGATTATATCATATGTGTGATGTTAACTTTTCCATCACGAATTTTGATATGGAATTGGTTATGTTTGAATGGAAACAAACCAGGTATTTACTAGAACAATCAGTGATAGATAGTAAGTGATTTGATTATTGTTTCAGATCGGTGAAGTATTTGATGGAGCCGTCATAGGATATCATTGTAAATAATGTCAAGATACTATATGTATGATGGAAAATCATATTTTTAACCGATGCTACTATTTTAATTTACTAGAAGTGGTGTTAATAGAGTACATAGGTAATTACGATAGAGTTCTTGAATAGGCTATGAAGATTTGTATATCGATGATAGAATTGAATATGGAAAAAGGATCGGTGCTGATTTTCATACATTAGAAAGTTAGTTCCATGATTTGTGGGACTTACTTGACATCACATTGCTTGAGGTATAAATTTCAGAAGGCTTCTTTAGGAACTTTCTTTTTGGTCAAAAGAGGTTTTTGAAATGGCTCAACTACCAAGGTAAAATTGATGAACAAGCCGACGCAGTAAGAGGAAAATGTTTTATGAGTTTCTAGATACATTTTATCTTACCTAACATGATCTGGATCATTCATATCTTAGATCTAGGGTTTTTTCTAATTTGGTGGAATTAATTATATATAGTAGAACAATTAAAGAAGAATAGAGAGAGAGAGAGGATAGTTGATTACAAATTGTAGAAGGTTTTGGAAATAGGGAAAGAAATGGAATCAAGTGTGATCAATCTGAGGAAGAATATATAGTATGGTTATGTATTTCGGAGCTTCAAAGGATCTGATCATGCATATGTAGTGCAATTTTCACAGATCATTTTATATGTTTCTTTCTAATCATTTTAATAGTAAAATCCCCTAATAGGGTAGATCCTAACAGATCATTATTGTAAATTGTCTAAAGAGGTCGCACATTAGCTTGTGTTTAAAGTCCTCTAATAAGGATTCTCCTAATAGGGAAAAGATCCTAACAAGTATTAGGAAAATCCCTTAACAGGATAACACCTAATAGTGTTTTTTAAACCTTTAACAGGGTAAGCTCCTAATAGGGGGTATTCTAGAAGAGTACAAATTTTGTGGGTATCATCTCACACCGTGGTTTTTTCCCAATTGGGTTTCCATGTGATAAATATGGTTTTTAAATTGTGTGGTTGATTACTTATGGATGTATTCATTGAAAGTTTAATTATGTTAGTTTTTTCTATATGTTTTGGTACAAAAAATTTAAAGAAGTTGAATTGATGAATTTGAGTTGATTACTGATTCACCCCTCCCCTCTCAGTAATCAGACATGTATTAACACCTACTCTATCTTCAAAGCATAATCAAATCTTCATTTCAACCTCTACAACTTGACATGGACTAAGTATAAAATCTCACCAACATCCCATGAGGTATGCTACACCTTATCTGCAATATCTGAACCTCAGTAGACCTCTAAACATCTTGTTCCATTGGAAAAACTACAATAGATAAGTTAGTACCAAACAATCATACCTTCTAATCAATCCTATTGATATCTTGAAATCAATGACAACACATCCATCTTCCAACTTCCCAACACCTTCTCTCCATTTAATTAATGTGGTCCCTTAATTATATGTGTGTCCTCTTTAATTGTTTCAGTCAAATATTTTCATTTTCATAAATAAACCCTATTACCATATGTGGCCTATTTCTCATGTTTCCTCTTGTTAGACACAAATTTCACACACATTTTTGGAATCCTTGTATCAATTTAATACTGCCAATTAAAATTTGAACCATTTTTTCCTCAACAAGGGTGAACCAGGATTTCAGGCTCATAAATTTTGTGACCCTACCTTTGGGAGTCACCCTTGACACGCCAAGGCCCAAATTTGAACTACAGCTTGGTGTTTTGATTTTGAGTAGGATTCTAAACCCTAAGAGAGCTTTCTTTGACTTTTAAGTTTTGAAATGGCTAGGTGAGCTATAAATACAAGGTTATGTCCCTCTTTTTTGCATCGAACTACAATTCATCCACTAATTCAATCAAGCATTCAAGGAGCAGTCAAGTATTAAAGAAATTCATCTATTCATGGTAGCAAGCCTAGAAATCATTATGCAAGCATGTCTTTTATGATGTCCTTTTAGGTCTTTTGGATTCATGCTATTGCATCAAGACTTTTGATATCATTTGAAGAAGCATTTATGTTGCCAAGGTATAAAATACTTATCAAGCCTCTACCACTAATAGCACACTTCCTTTCCTTTGATGTAATTTCATTTCATTCTCAATCTTAATTTCAAAATAGGGGTTTGACTAAGGAAAATCCATTTCTCCCAACATTCTCCTTGTTTTCTATGTGCAGGTGATAGGATCCAAAGTTCCAAATTTTGATTTGGGAAGGCATGAGAGTATACTTCAAATCATAGGTCTCAACATCATTTTTTGGTAGTGTGGTGACAACTCCAACAAGTAGGGGCAAATCCAAATTCCCCTGACTTCACAAGTTTCCCCTACCAAGTAGAATTTTCTAAAACCTCTTATACAGGTTAGTGGTTTTGTCTACTTCTTAAATCTGGTCCTAAATTTGTCATATCAATTTGATAATTATCTCTATTTTATAGAAATCTCCTCCTCTCTCTTCTTAATCCTAGATCTTGCATTTACGCAATTCAAAAATCCACATGAAGAAGGGAAGCCCTTATAGCCATTTAGTTCTTGATTCCTCTTAAGCCTAGTGGGTTGTTTCCCTTCCTAATGCATTGATTGAGAGATTGGTCTAAGGTTCCTAGTTTACCTAGACAAGCTAGCCTAACTAATCTTATTTTTCTCTTTACATTTTTGTGAACCCAACATCCTTACATTTCCACTTCTGATTTGCATTATTAGATCTAATTTGGGTAGTTTTTATTTTCTTTATGGAATTTGAAAATTAGATTGGTGTTTTATCTCTCATGTTATTACATTTCTTCTTACTTGTATTTATTAATCACATGAAGTAGATAATACTTTTTGGCATTTCATGTTGCTTGCATTCCTAGTATTTTTGCATATGGAATCATGAGAATTTCTAATGTTAAATATTCAATCCTACAAATCATTTTTAATAATTTTATACATATTTCATGTAATTTTTTATCATAATTTTTTTAACAAAATGCATGGAATGTGTTAATTTTATAGAAATCTTTGTTGAAAATGACGAATCTAAAGATGATATTTCCATAAAAAATCTTACTACTTCTCCTAGATTGTCTTGTATTAATGAGGATAGAGATCATACCTCAAATAACCCTACATTATTGAGTCCTCTTCATAAACCTACCTTAATGGAAGTGCTCATATAGGCTAGTATATGCACTTCTTTAGATTCTCTTAGAATCTCTTCTCTTTATCTAGGTATTTTCAATAATTATGATGTTAAACATTTCCTTAATGACTTATTGTTGGATTTTGACATTGATTATTTTTTTGGTGCTATAAGAAGGATAAGTTTGTGGACAAATTATCCAAGTTGTCGTGGATGTCAACATATTGATCCTTTAAGAAAACTTTCTTTCTTGACTTATACTATGATTACTCTGGAAATTTTGTTATTCTATTATGTATATTTTGGTCTACATTTATTTTTCATTATAGATCTGGCTTCGTGGTTTCAATAGTATACCTTTAGATGCTAGATGTTTCTATATTCAATTTTTCATGTGATATGATTCTACAGAATAAAATATATAAGGTTCAAAATTTTGGGCTATCAGTTGCTCTATTTCCTTCGGTACAAAATTGTTCATTAGAATTATATTCACAAATCATCAGGAGTTTGTATTTTTCTGTGGTTTTGGGGTAATGCTAATAAGTTCACGTAACATATGGTTTCCATTTGGCATCAATTTTCATTACATCTTTTCCAACTTATTTTTGGATGAAGCATGTAAAGTCGACTTGAAATTTTTGGCAAATAATGAGATTTGTATGATATAAGACACTTATGGGTTGCCATTTATGAAAACATATCTAGAATATTGATCTCTTAGAATGAAGTTCAGTTTTGGAGATACAGACTTCAAAATGACTAAGTACAGAAGGAGAAATACTAAGTATGAGAGTATTGGTTTGGGTATCGAAGATCAAGTATGGTGAGTTATGACTTGAAAGCTTAGTGAAAGATACTATGGGGTATGTATGACCTCCACCTAAGATTGATATAGTTTTGGCATTGATTACAGTGAGTTAGAGAGATTTGAAGACAAGCAAAGACAATAGAACAACATAACAGAGCAGTTGAATAGTAGCGATGATTTAAGGAGTATGGTGTGGACTCCTGGCAAGCTAATTTAGATTATAATTTTGGATAACCTATATTTTGGTTATGTAAGAGTGCCAACTTTGTATTTTCTCTTTACATTATTTATTTTTGTATTGAGAGTCGACTATTTGATAATGTTAAGAGATCCGACTTGATGTTGATATATATATATATATATATATATGAAGACTTTTTCTAAAGCGAAGATATAGAAGAGAAGCGAATGTATATTTGTATATGCGAATGGTAGAGAGGAGGATGACAAAGATCATTGAAGAAATATGACTAGAACTATCTAAGCATTGAAGCTGCTTGTTTTTGTTCATTACTAAGAACAATTTGTAACAGAAGTTTTGTTGTAAGATTATAAGCTCAGTTGGCCCCTAACAGGGTGTTGTATACCTTTAAATGGGTTGTTTTTCCTTTAACAAGGAAATGTACTATGTAATATTCAGATCCTAACCGGGGTAGGCCTCCTAATAGGGAAATTATACTTTAGTGCATTCTTGTGGGTATCATCCCCACCGGGGTTTTCCCTTGGCCAGGGTTTCCTCGACAAAAAATAATGGTGTTATGAGTTATGTGTTATTTGTTTATGTTCTTTTCATTTCAGCAAGCATATGATTTATTTGGAATTGGTTTAAGTTTAATTTTAAGTGTTGTAATATTGATTCACCCCCCATCTCAGTATTACTTCATCCTAATAATTGGTATCAGAGATTTTGGCCCTTGGAGAGAAAGTCTAATAGCTTAAGGGAGATCAGAATGGATTCAAAAAATTTACAAGAGAACTTTAAAGTAGCACTTGAAGACCTTGATAAAGCAAAAGCAAAAAATGGTGACTTGAGATTCAAATTAAGGAGAGCTGAGGGATTCATCAAGAAACTTAAGGATTAGATTAAAATTTCCAGAAATTAGAGACATGATCTTATGGTTCAGATAAAACAGGATTCACACAATGATAATTCAGATCAGATAAAGCAACTTGAACAAGAGAATGATACTTTAAAGCTTGAGAATAAAATGATGGCTAAAGAGATTCAACAAGAAAATAATGCTAAGATCAAGACTGAAGAAGCTTTGAAAGATGCTAATACTCTGATGGGACAAATGAAGATTGACCTTGACCATTACAAGAACAAGTATCTAGAATTGGAGAAACATAATCAGATCATAAAAGGTGAACTTGTTGAGACAAAGAAACACATTGAGAAACTTCACCTGAGCAGTGACTTGATTGATGAATAGAGAGATAGACAGAAACCTAAAGCTGATATGACCGGTATTGGCTTCAATTAATCTTACTGTTCAAAGAATCAAAAATAAAAATCTGATGCAAAGATTGATGCAGAAAGCCCTATTCGTGAAGAACTTAAAGTATAGATCATACCTTTCAGAGGAAGATGTGTTGGATGTAACAAATTTGGATACATGAAGAGAGATTGTAGAGGTAATACCCCTTTCATAAATTTTTCTAGTTATTGTTTTAATTGCAATGCATATGGGCACAAGAAAGAATAATGTAGAAAACCTAATCAAACTAGATACAGACAAGACAACACTAGAGGAGAATCAACAGCTAAGGTCACATGTTACAAATGCAAAACCCTTGGACATATTTCAAGTAATTTTAAATTACAATTTAATCAGTATATTAAACCTCCTATATACTAAAAATGTAACAATCTAGGTCAAATAGCAAATTTTTGCAGGTATAATGGAGTAAATAATAGAAGAGCACCACCTCCTATAGATACTAAGAGGAATGAAAATAATACTGGTAAGAATCTTGTAGAATACAAGAGTGAATTTGACAATTGTTTCAAGAAAGAAGAAGATAACTACTATGGTAAGGTATGGAGAGTCAAATATTCTAACGATGTATTGGTTCAGGAAGAGACAGTAGATGCTATTGGATCTTTTCCTAATGCTAGAAAACAAGAATCGACCTAATTGGACAAGCATGGACTTAGGAGAGCATTAGATGAGCACAACAGAATATATCCAACCCCTGATTATGTGGTGTAATCTCTAGAAAGCTTAGGTATGATATTGGCTGAAATTATGGAACTTATCTCTAAGAGCGCAACATCCGACGAACCATATTTTTGATCACGAGATTTGTGACTGACTGGATAGTATTGGGTAATGTGAGTTTTTAACACTTAATGATGTATAAAGAACCTGATGGTTATCTATTTCTTTACCATTTAAACAAGCAGCGACCTAAGGAGATCAAAGAGAAAATAGATTTAGACTATCTAGTAACTACTTTGCGTGATCGATCAAAGTGGAAACTCAAAATTTAGTGTGTAAAGGGTATTTACATAATTTACATCTATAGAAGCTATGGATACACCTTTTATATATGATTTTGTAGATCAACCTAGATACAAGTTTAAGAAAAATCCATTCAAGTCTTGTGAAGATGACCCTGAAGGAGCATTTTCCTAGACACTGTATGGCATTTTTCACATACAAGATATTAGGGCATACATTCATTGCAAGTATGATATATTGGGTTTTGATGAGATTTCTACTGAAATGGAGTATATGAATGATAATGGGAAAATGAGGGATGAATTAAAACACATTGAGAACCTGAGCATCATGAAGATATTGGATTTGTATGAATTTAGCGAAGGTGAATGGTTTAAAATCTTACTCAGCAGAGTTCATGATCAGTTCATCTGGATAGTAGAGCAACCTATAAAGATATGTAGTCAATTTATTCATGAGATTAATGGATTAGACAACACTGGAGCTATCCATGTGGTTGAGAAGAACATAAAGAAACAAGTAGAAACCCTAACACATTCAAAATGGGATAGGCGAGCCATGACAGTGAATAATATATTCTTACAGGATATCAGATTGATGACAATGATACTGGGATACAAATTCATTACAGCAATAGACCTAATTCAGTATTTGTAGGTGTTATCATGATGGCCTACAGAATGGTGAAACAAAACACTACTTATAACCTATGCGAGGTTTTGGCTCAACATTTTTTGGAGAATGTTAAACTAATCAAGAAGGAAAAGTCTAAAACCTTTCGATTTGGCTCACTCTTAATGCATATGTATATCCACATTGAGCACAAGTTTCCAAGCATGCACTCAAGTGGATGGAGAAAAGGGATACCTACTAGTATTCAGATTTCTAAGAGCTACCGAAGATAGAATAGCACATGGGTTGATGGTGAACTATTTAGCACGATCAAGATTCTTCAGAGGCAAATGAAGGAAAGAGTCAGAATTTCTAAATAATTAGTTAAAAAATATAAGGAAACAATTTGTTTTATGGTTGAGATAGGTTGTGTATGTTTTGAGGCAGTCATACCTAAGGTGAAATGGTGTTACCCTATGGGCTATGAAGTTAGTTCTGAGGTACTTATTATGCAGATTGAACATGTTTTGGCATCTGAGATAGATACATTTGAGGAGAGATGCGGAACCTATGAGGAAAATTCACCTAAAGTCAGAGAAGAGAAGACCAGAGGCATGGGGAAAAGAAAAGTAGACAACATTTTTTATGAATGTTGAACTAAGGCAGGTTTGACTAAAGAAGAGTTGACAGAAGTAAAGAAGATAGCAGAGTGATCTTCTAGGTTGGAAAGTGTTGTTATTGCAGCCCTTCCACCTTGAGAAATTGAGCAGGTAACTCGTCCACCTTCTACAATTATTGATTTTACCACCCCTTCACCATCACCAAAGACATCACAAGAAGAGGCAGTAAAGATTGTACCTTGGATAAGCACTAGATCTACTAAACCAGATTCACCTCCTAATTAATAGAGGACTGAAGGAAAAGAGAAGAAAATAGAAAAAGAATCCACTAGTGACAGACTAGTGTGGAAGCTAGACTTGAAGATGATTAAAAAGAGAGCTATTGAGCAAGGGAAGTGTGTTTCTGTGAATAAGTACTATGACAAGTATGAGGAATTAGATAAATTTAAGATTGAAGATATTATGGTAAATTACTTACTTTTTTTCAAGAAGAATCTACTAGAGTTAGAGGGAATTATACCTGAGGAGCTTTATGGTAAACTATAAGTAAGGCAACAACTTGCACACATTGAAGATGATGCTATTAGGAATCAAGCTATCGATGAAATGCTACCAATAGTTTCTATACAAGAAAGAGAGATAATACTTAATGCACTGAAACCATTATTGAGGACTAAGGCTAGATTGGTGAAAATTATGGGAAGAAAGTATGAAGAAGTCTTAGAGGAGACTCAAAAGGCATTAGATCAGATACTAATGAGAAATATTCCTGAGAAGACTCCACTTCCTACAACTACTACTCCTACACCTATAGGAATTTGTGAAGGTTCTAAGACAGCTGAGGTGAATGATGAGATGACTAAAGATATCATGCAACTAGATTTCTATGATTTTGGTGTACCTATGACCCTTGACACATCACTTGATGAGAAGGACCCATTTGTAGGAGATATTGACAACACAATTGCAGAGGAGAAGGAAGAAAAAAAAGAGGAAGAATAGGAAAAGGAAGAACAAAAGGAGGAAGAGAAGAATATTGAGTCTGAATAGAGAATTGAGACAGAGATAGAAAAGAGAAAGAGACAAGAGCTGAGGTAAAACATGAACCTGATACATCTACTAATCTATTTTTGGGAAGTATGGGTACAACATTGAGTATTGATGTTGACAGTATGGATGAGGATGAGTTGATGAGACTATCTTTCATCGCATTCTCTAAAGCTAAGGAAAGATATGAGCAGAAAGGAGATAAAAGATCTAAGGTGATTACTAGGGCAATCAATACAGTGAAAAAACTCCTCCTTGTACCTATTTTATTTCAAGGAAAGGATGAAGCAAAGAATATGAGGTTGACACTAGATGATTTTGATAGTCACTATGAATCTTTAGTGAAGATTGTTGAAGAGAAGACCGAGAAGAGTTATCTAGAGAATAAGTTGAAGTAATTTTTCTATTCTATCTCATGGGACTTGGGAATTCTAAGAGAAGCTATAAATAAGGCCAGGAACTATGTCACAGATGGAAGGATACTATACATCCATTGTATAAATCCTATTAGACATATTCAGAACATTGAAGACATTTTGGCAAAGGAAAGGGCTTCACTGAATAGAATGATGAACAGTTGTGAGACCTCTTCACAATCTATATTGGAGATGGATAGGGAAATAACAAAAACTTATGACGAGATAAATGTATTGGATATTGAGAAAGGGAGAGTCGTGACAAGATTTGGTTTGTTGAAGAGTTTAATCACTCCTAAAATATCAATTCTTGATGTTCATTTATCTAATATGGAGAAGACAGCAGAGTCATTGACACATTCTATGCCTATAGAGTTAAAATCTATAGAGACATAATCATATGCACTAAATAGACTAATTCATGTTAGTCAGGTTTTGATTGAGTCATGGAGCACTGAAGTGAAGATCATGGAAGACACCTTCCAAGATGTACTAAAACTGGTGAGCAAACACTAAAATCCTACAATTTTGTAAATTTTGGATGCACCTTTTTCATTGTTATCAAAGGGGGAGAAGAGAAGAAAAAATGAGTTAGTAGAAAATGATAATGAAAAAAATATATATATGAAAGAAAAGAAGAAAAAAAAATAGGACAGTGAATTGGGACACTTAGTCATTTTTTTGTTGTGTTGCCATCAATGCCAAAGGGAGAGATTGTTGGAAAGTGATTATATTTGTATTATATGAGACACTTATGGGTTTTCATTTATGGAACTATATCTAGTATATTGATCGCTTGGAAGGAAGTTCAGTTTTGGAGATACAGTCTTCAAAATGACTAAGTACAAAAGCAGAAATACAGAGTATGACAGTATTGTTTTAGGTATCGAAGATCAAGTACAATGAGTTATGACTTGGGAGATTAGTGGAAGATACTATGGGGTACATGTATGACCTCCACCTAAGATTGATTTAGTTTTGGTGTTTATTACAGTGAGTTAGAGAGATTTGAAGACAAGCGAAGACATCAAAACAGCGTAATAGAGCAGTTGAATAGTAGCGATGATTTAAGGAGTATGGTGTGGAATCCTAGCAATATAAGTCAGATTATAATTTTGGATAACCTATATTTTGGTTATGTAAGAGCGTCGACTTTGTATTTTCTGTTTACATTATTTATTTTTGTATTGAGAACTGACTATGTGATAATGTTAAGAGAGCCGACTTGATGTTGAGATATATATATATATATATATATATATATATATATATATATATATATATATGAATACTTTTTGAAAAGCGAAGATATAGAAGAGAAGTGAATGTATATGTGAATATGTGAATGTTAGAGTAGAGGAATGACAGATATCATTGAATAACTATGAATGGAACTATCTAAGCATTGAAGATGGTTATTTTTTTTTCATTACTAAGAACACTTTGTAACAAAAGTTTTGTTGTAAGAGTTGTAAGCTCAGTTGGCCCCTAACAGGGTGTTGTATACCTTTAACAGGGTTGTTGTTCCTTTAATAAGGAAATGTACTATGTAATATTTAGCTCCTAACAATGTTAGGACTCCTAACTATGTATATAATTAAAGCTGGCATGAATCTGGAGAGTAATGAAATTGTGAATTTTAGGGAATATTAATTCAACCCCCTCCCCTCCCAGTATTCTCTTTGTTCAACAAATGGTATCACAACTTGGTCCCTTGTTTTTAGCTTAACTACTGCAGGGTGATCTTGATGGTTGAACAAAAATGGAAAATAAGAAAAGATCTACTCCTAAAAAATTTGTTGAAGAGGTTTTTATGGATGAAGAAGTGCAAACTTCTCTTGAAGATTTGGAAAGTATTAAAAGTGAAAATAGAGATTTGAAATAAAATATCAAAGAATTGAATGAGTGCATCAGAAAGCTAAGGGAACAGATAAAAAAATCAGAGAAAGTCATAAGGAGATTAGTGAAGAGTTAAAACAAGAAAATGAATTGATTTTCAATATGAAGGTACTAGTTGAATAAAACAAGAAAAATAAGGAATGTTTGAATGACATAATTAAAGGCAAGATAGAGGAATATAAGAAATTAGAACAAGAGGTGGTGAACCTGAGATCAGATGTACAGAAAACAAAGAGTCGGTAAGATAATTTCAAGGAGAGCATAGTTAAGTTTGATGAGATGATGGTCATGCATAAAACTTTGAAAGGAAAAAGTGGATTATGATTTGAAACTATTAAATACTCAAAATAGGAAACTAAATAAAATGACAATATTGGTTTTGCAAAGAAAACAAAAATGATCATCCTAATAAAGAAATGAACAAAGTGAAACAACTCCAAATTCACATTAATCTAGTAATAAAACTATTGGTCAAACAGCCTAATGCTCAAAGGTACCCTTCTTTTAATGGTTATTTTTTTTCTTGTAATATATTTGGACATAAGGCTATAAAATCAAGAAGCAGAATGAATCAAAATACTTAGTTTTTTATTATAAAAATATTCAGTCGTCAAGATAGTTAATGCAAAAGTAAGATTATGAATAGAAGAAATATATTTTTCCATGGTTACTATCATAAATACAATGGTTTTGGACACAATGCTACTCAATGTATCTATAATGAATGAAAGAAATACATGATAGATAAATATCAAATGCTACAATTACAAAAAAAATGGATACATTTCTAAAGTTTGCATAAGTAGGACTGTAAAGAAGAACAGTCTGGTAAGGAGAAATGAACCTATAAAAAATATTTATGTGAAAGAAATAAAAAATGAGATGAAAAGGATTTGGAAGAAGAAGGAATTGGGCATGGAAAAATATGATGTTACACCTAGCTTTGGCGCAAAGATGTCCTCTATAAATTATTCCAAAAGCTTTGGCTCAAGTGTAGCTACAATGAATATTTTATTCCCCCACCAAAGATATTAATGTTGTTGTCATAGCATGAGGATATGATGTGTAGGATGATGTGTTTAACCTTTTCATGAAGGCTGCAAAATAAAAGGTTTTAATGCAAACAAAATGGAGCTTTGGAAGCTAATTGTATACATAAATGGGAAGGTTTTTAGCAATTTTTTGGGTGATGTGATGAATTTGGTGGCAAAAAATGAGTTTAATCGACAATATGTGCAAGATTAATTTATGATTATCAACAAATGAATGAAAGGTATTTAAAAATTTCTATCTCATGTCTTCGAGAAACTTTATAAGTTGTTAAGATGAACCTCGACTTGAATATAAGAAATTCATGAGAGAATCGGTAAGGAATGATTATGCTAGTGCATTTTCTTTGCTACTACCTATGGTATGTTGGAATAATGGAATGGTGTGTACTGAGAGGGGAGGGGTGAATCAGTACCCTTAAAACTTTTAGTCAATTAACCTTAATCCTTTAGTAATCAAATCCTTGCATTACCCACCATATGTGCTATTCTTATCTTATGCATGTTATATCAATTCATAAATTTAATTTGCATGTAAACATTCATAGAAACATTCATGAAATGTAATGACACATGACACAAGATTTGGTAACACAGAAAACCCCTATTAGAGGGTAAAAATTGAAATGGGGATGAAACCCACAAAACTTCACTATCTATAGAATGGAAGGGGCCAGTTAAGGCTTACAAATTTGATCACTTCTGATGATATTATCCTGTTAGGAGTAACATGTTTAGACTAGTTAAGGTCTACTTTATTAAGAGCTTTAGCAACACTTTTTAGTGTGCACTCGGTTAAAAGGTTTACAAAAGGATTGTTAAATCCACCTTCTCAAAGGATTTCTTATATTTTCTACACTTGTTAGAATGTAGTCAAAAATACTTATTGACCTGAGTATATGCAATCTAGATTTGCTGAGTACATATCCATTAAAGTTTACAATATGATGTGTCACCTATAGTGATGGATTAATACCTATGTTCTGCTTGGTAGCCTTGAATGTTGTTCTTGGTAATTGATTCCATGTTTTGTTGTTCTTCTACATAAAACTCTATCTTTGATCCTTAGATATGCTCTTCGGCTACAATCATCATCACATTCTTCTATTATGATTGATTACACATCTATTTATACAATGATTTTTACCTAAATGAGTTTCATACATAACAATGATAAATTTATGATCAAAGGTTTGCAACTTGACCTTGATCTCCTAGTTTGCATGTTTCTAATCAATTAGACTAATTAAAACAATTACAATTACTTTACTTGTCCCTCAAGAAATGGATTTAAAGCTAATCAAAAATCTAAATATAAAACACAAGTGTTTTATCTGACGTCTAACTCAGATACACATTTCTCAGGATTATAACAGTTTCTTGGTAGACTAGTGCTCGGGTTGCTCTGTAGTCTTCCTATTGGGTTCCTTTGTGAACTGTCTATTGGGTTTCTCTATTTTCTGCTCTATCGGGTTCCTCTGTCAAGTTTCACTTCAACATTTTCGGGTTTCACTTGTAAACTGTGTCATCAATTTACATTGTAACTTGCTCTGTCAGGTTACATTATAAACTTTGTCATTGGGTTCCCTTGTGAAGTTTTATGTTGGGTTTCACTAAACCTATCCTTTGGTGTTGGTTTTATCGAAGGTTCAAAAAAAATTTCCTTTGCATACTAATGGAAAAATATGTCATCAATCTCCCCCTTCGACATTAGTATCAAAAACTAATGTGCAAAAACTAAAATGTTTAGTATGTACACCATGTGTTCACCTTGTCATTATGACTCCCCCTATGTGTATGCTTCAGTATAGTATATGTATATACACTTTGACTTTATACTATTTCCCATTTTTCAGCTTATCAATTCCCTCTTTGACACATATTACTTCCCCCTTTATCATATTATTTTCCCCCTTTTTTGATAATAAGGGAAAAGGTGTAAATACTTACAACTTGTCAAAAATGTGGGAATGGGAGTTGTTCATGTCTTCCATCATTTTATCCCATTTCTCCTAAAGGTGTTCTAGAGCCATGTGCTCCAATGCAATTCTTGCGTGCATGTTATATATGTTGTCAGTAACAGACATCTCTAGGGTGGCAATTAATTGTCTGGCCGAAGTCATATTTTGTTGTAGTAATGTGAGATTGGGCAGGAGTAGAGATTGTAGCATGGTTACCTCATCTATGAACTTTGATTCCGCCTCTTGAATCTTAATTCTCTACTTCTTTTCTTCCATTACATTTTCATAATGTAACTTGATTGCATTGTCAATGGTTGAGAGACCTTGTGCACTAGTAGTAAGATCTGCATCTATCTGTGCAATCTTTTCACTATTCTCCTTAGTGAATTTCTCTATTGTGCATAACTATTGAACTAAGGTTATAGCTTCTAAAATTATTGGTTCCAATTCATTTACTAGTTCAGATAGCTTTACCTCATTTTCTGCCACTTCTTGGTTGATTTTCTCTGTCAATTTATATTGGTATTTATGTTATGCATGTCCTTCTGCCTTCTTTGCATCCACATTTTGTGATGTAATGGCTTCAATAAGAATAGCTAATTGATCAATGATTGAAGCATTTTGATAAATGTTTGTATCAGGTACAATCTTCTGAAGTATCTCCTTGGTTGTCTCTAGGACCTATGATTCCTTGGTCTCCTTCTTAAGCTTATCTTGGATAGATTTTCATTTACAAAGTTCTGCATAATTTGTAAGTGACTCTGGATCTAATGTCCTCAGATCACAGTCTAGTATTTCAATTATCTCTTCCAGGGTGACTGGATTCTTATTCTTCTTCTTCTTCTTCTTCTTCTTCTTCTTTGAAAGTGTAGTGGATTCACCTGTATGCATTACCATAGCAAGTTCCTTTGCTTGGTCTGATGTGCTTGATGAAGGCTTTGGAGGTGTTGTGACTTTTTTCAGTTGCTCGATGTCTAGCTGTCAGTTTGGTGTGGATGTCTCCACATCAACCTTTTCTTTATCTGTAACTTCTCCTTCAGTATCATTAGGATTGGCATCACCTTGCTTCTCTTCTTCACCTTTATTTTCTTTCTTTTCTCCATCTATTTCTTTCTATTCTTCATTTGTCACATTCTTCTCATCATTTGTTACATTCTTCTCATCAGTTGTGTTTTTTAGTTCCTCTTCACCCTTATCCTCGGGTATGCTTACATCACGCTCAGGTGACTTCTCCTTTTGTGAGATGATACTGATAGCCTGTATCAATAATGGCATTTGGCCTGGTATATTCACATGTGCAGCATCAGTAGTTGTGTCCTATTCTTTGGTCTTCTCAAAGGTAACAGTAGCATCTTCATCTACCTTTGCTTCTTCAGCATGATCTTTAGTGATATCTATGATGTTTGTATCTATGATTGTATCATCTTCAGTATCCCCTAATGATTGTAGAATACGAGCAATGTCACCCATTTCCTTGTTTGCTTCTGTATTTAATTCAGTTTGAGTGACATCCTCATCATCATTTATAAGAATGTGCTCTGGGGTCAGTTTAGCTTGATTCTCTTCATTGTGAGGCTTGTCGGTGAGTTCTAATACTCTCTCAGGACTTGTATCCTTTTTAGGTACATCGAGTACTTTTCTCCAAGTATCCTCACTTTCTTTGTCAAGCTTAATAAATTTTCCATGTAGGACTTTGTAAGCTCTCAATTTTGTTGAGAACCTTTTTGAATGTAACTTCATCATTTCTTCAATTTCTTCCATTTTAGAATCGGGTGGCATAACAAAAACTAGGGTTCTTTCCCTAATCTATTTTTTAGAATTTAATGGGAATGTACACCTTGTTGATAGTCTGTCAAGAATTTCTTGTGGCATTTTACCTTCAAATTGTATTCGTATATATTTGTTAGTGAATAGAGTTGTCATTTGAAATAAATATAAATAAAGACTCAGAATTCCCAGTGAAAAGACCAAATGCCACCAACAGTTGGAGAATTTATCATGGGGTTGATAACTTTCCTCTAAATTAAGAGGTACAACTCTCTCTTGAGAGATATGCAACAAATAAATTGCTGGTTATGTCTTTAACCAGAAGACACAAAGGCAAGCTGACACTCATCCATCAACATGGCATGAATGTGATTCTAGATTAAAATACATGAGAAAGAAACAAATAAATTGCACACAGACCATCTATTTAATCTTCCCACAACAAAGAAACAAGAGGATGATTATGATTTTATTTTTCTCATATGAATGCACAAAACCTTCAGATTTTATGGCATGCATACACTTGACAATATGGAGCAAAACTACACTTAAAAATGACTAAAATAACCTACAGATTAATTCCAATCAGAGAAATATACATGCAAACCTTCAGATCTGATATATAAATTTATTTTTATTTTCAAATATATAATACAAATGACCATAGGATCATCGTATCTCTGCACCACAATCAAGCTTTGAAAAACAAAAATAAACTCTCCCCATTCCTCTGTTAAAAATACAAAAAATGATCTCCCTTCCCTGCAGCCCATAGACTTCTGGAAGAAGAATAAGAACCGACCCCTTTTCTTTGAAAAGCCTTCTCTTTTATAGAGAATTCTGGAAAATCCTCTTTCCCATAACTTTTTCAGTCATATAACTGATTCTTTAAAATCCCTCAACTTCTTCTTATCTTTATAATAACTACAATATAATCATATCCCATTACAATTTAAAACATCTATCGGGTCTACTCATTACAAAAATGAGACATTTTAACTAATGTTTAAAATTAGTTAAAATAAAAAGTTGTTGGTCACCATGATAGACCCGTAATCAGTCAATGATAAAAATTTTATCTGATTGAATTTTAAAAATTGCTTTAGTTAGATGTGGTGCAATTTTCCTCTCCACAACATATCCAAAAATTGGCCAAATCCAACGGTGCAACAATATGTTATGCCCCTCGCACTAAGACTGATTTTCTGCAGAAAAACAAACTCAGCAAATTTATAGTCACAAGCTACTTAATTCTAAGAAATTATTAAAATAATATATCATGAACTCTCATAGCCATAAGATTAAATCTGGGAATACTTTCGACCAAAATAATAGGTGGGTCATCCTCATATTTCAAAATCTACAACCTTTTTTTTTATTTTAATTTCAGACTATCGGATGCATGCACAGAATGGACTGTCATTTTGAACTTTGCAATTTGAACTTTAATTTGAACTTTTGAAATTTTGAACTTCGGAGTTCAAATAGAAAGTTTAAAATGATGAAATCTATCTTTTCTTCATTCATCACTTTGTCTTTGTTCTTCCATGCTTGATTTCAACCTTGAAATTTGAACTTTAAGTTCAAAATTATTTGAACTTGAAGCTGCAACTTTTAATCAAGGAACTTTGATATTTAAACTTCAAATTTTTAGAGCTTTTGAACCTGCACTTTTGAACCAGAATTTGAACCTGCTCTTTCAAACTAGAATATAAACTTTTTGAACCAGATTTTGAACTAGCTAAACTTTTTATAAAATACCATCCTTACGTGATATTATGAGAAAAGAGTGCAAATTCGGATTTGACCATGAGATGGGCTTGGCTTTTAAAAATTTAAAATGGGGGACCCTAAGTGGGCCAACAATTGGCTCTATCAAGGGACATGGAATGAAAGGACATGGATAATCTAACATGTCTCTAGGCAAGACCAGTGCCTAAGATCCATTGGGTAATAGATTCAAAGAAAAGATAGGGAGCTTCTTGCAGATGGGTGGAGGGAAGCAGAGCAACTAGCAAGCCAAAAACCAACTCAACAAGAAAGAAACTCACACCACAACATCGAAACTAATAGCACAATAAAACTGACTAAATATGTACATGGTCACAAGACCCTACAAGAATATGTAAAAGACTAATTATGCAAACCCATTAATCGGCTGTGAGAAAAAAGTACATTTCTGGAATAATGGATTGTGGCCATGTGATGTGACCTAAAATATCTGCCATTTGACAACTCCTTCAAAGACATATCTATGGTTTATTGAATACAGCAAAAATATGTAGATATATTCACATCCAAATAACCATTTATCATCAAAAAAATTTGAATCTTCTTGAGGTCCCTGCATAGTGTCACTCAACTAATTTTCTACTTCTGGCTGAAAAAAATAATGCATAGAAACTTCTAGAGAAAGGGTTGCATCATCCTCATAGTCACTAACATTAAGATCATCATTCTTGAGAGAATTTTCAGCATTTAAATCAATCTTGAAATAAAGAGAGGTTTCATCAAGCATGGGATCAATTTTGTCTATAAACCTTTCATCTCTCTTAACTACAACTGAATCTGAAAATTCTTTATCATAGACCAAGATATGAGATGAATCAATACCTAGAATTTTTAAATGAGGTTCTTCTTGCAGCAATGACAAGAACTGATTTATTATCTCCTCTTGAAAAGGATAAGTTTTATCTAACTCATTAACCAATTCTTGTGGCTGCCATACTTCACTTTGTCTCTCATCATTTTCTTCTGAAAAATGGAAAGTTGCATATTCTGGCCATAAATTTTCATCTTCAAGATCATCTAAAACAAGCTGATTTTTATTAATTGCAAAGCTGAAATTTTTCATTTCTGGTGAAGAAAAAGGTTCTAATAAATTTTCATCATCCAGTCTCACAACTTCTCTATCATTTTCTTGATCATCTCTTTTTTTCCAGCAACAACCAAAAAGATTCTTTGCACATGCATTTCTTCTTCTAGCTCATCCTTCATGCATGGTGAAAAGGATCTAGATTACTCCTCTTCTGCTTGATTTGATATCTTCCTTGACTATTGATTACATGTTGTTGGTTTCACCATCGTAGGTGTTAAATCTTGTTCCCCGAGAACAGAGAAAACATAAGAAATTGGTCTTTCACTCTCTATTTTTTTTTCTAGTGTCTTTGTTGTAGCCAAAACATTTTTGTCAAGATTCTTGAGGCTGTAATACCTTTGATGCACACATTTGAGTAGAAGAGAAGATCTATGATCTTGAGTGGGATTTAACTTGTTCTTTTCAGCTTCACAAATGCTTCTTTTGAAGGCATTCCAAAGATATTACAGCATCTGGTCACTTTCACCTTTTAGCTCTTCAGTGTAGGTTTTCCCTTGGATTGTTTTCTTAGCTTGATTTATTGTTCACCAAAGACTGAAAAATTTTGTGAATGAAAATATTCCGGAGCAGCTAGAACTTCATCTTCATCAACTCTCAATTCTTCTTTAAGCTAAAATATTATTTTCTTGTGAGCTTGCAGCTGATGCGTTCTTTCTTCCAACTCTTTCAACTTGTGAAATCTTTCACAAAGACTCCTCCATATGAGCGTAGATGCGTGGTCATCTTCTATGCTTTTCCTCATTTTTACATCCTCTAAGATACTCTCTTTGTAGTGATCCCAAAATCCATGCAACTCTCTATCATCCATTTCAAGAATCTCAAGGATGGTAGGGTCTGGTCTTTTCCCTTTTCTCATAGCTCTTGGACTGAGCATGATACTTTACATAGAGATATTTTAGAAATCTGAGGAAAAAAAAATGCATTGATCTTTGATTCTGAAATCCCCAGTAGAGTCGCCAAAAATATGTTAGTGAATAGATTTGTTCTTTGAAATAAATATAAATAAAGACTCAGAATGCCCAACAGAAAGAACAAATGCCACCAACAGTTGGAGAAGTTATCATGGGGTTGATAACTTTCCTCTTAATTGAGAGGTACAGCTCCCTCTTGAGAGATATGCAACAAGTAAATTGTTGGTTATGTCTTTAACTAGAAGACACAAAGGCAAGCTAACACTCATCCATCAACATGGCATGAATGTGATTCTAGATTAAAATACATGAGAAAGAAACAAATAAATTGCACACGGACCATCTATTTAATCTTCCCACAGTAGAGAAACAAGAGGATGATTATCATTTTATTTTTCTCATATGAATGCACAAAACCTTCAGATTTTATGGCATGCATACACTTGAGAATATGGAGCAAAACTACACTTAAAAGAGACTGAAATAACCTATAGATTAATTCCAATCAGAAAAATATACATGCAAACCTTCAGATCTGATATATAAATTCCTTTTTATTTTCAAATACATAATACAAATGACCGTAAGATCATCGTATCTCTGCACCACAATCAAGCTTTAAAAAATAAAAATAAACTCTCCCCATTCCTCTGTTACAAATACAAAAAATGATCTCCCTTCCCTACAGCCCACAGACTTCTGGAAGAAGAATAAGAACCAACCCCTTTTTCTTTGAAATGCCTTCTCTTTTATAGAGAATTCTAGAAAATCCTCTTTCCCGTAACTTTTTCTGTTACATAACTGATTGTTGAAAATCACTCAACTTCTTCTTATCTTTATAATAAATACAATATAATCATATTCCATTACAATTTAAAACATCTATCGGGTCTACTCATTACAAAAATGAGACATTTTAACTAATGTTTAAAATTAGTTAAAATAAGAAGTTGTTGGTCACTTTGATAGACCCATAATCAATCAATCATAACTTTTTAATCTGATCAAATTTTGAAAATATCTTCTATCAGATGTGGCACAATTTTCCTCTCCACAACATATCAAAAAATTGGCCATATCCAATAGTGCAATAAAAAGTTATGCCCCCCGCACTGAGACTGATTTTCTATAGAATGGACTGTCATTTTGAACTTTGCAATTTGAACTTCAATTTGAACTTTTGCAATTTTGAACTTTGGAGTTCAAATAGAAAGTTCAAAATGATGAAATTTGTCTTTTCTTCATTCATCACTTTGTATTTGTTCTTCCATTCCCGATTTGAACCTTGAAATTTGAACTTTTAAGTTCAAATTGAAAGTTCAAAATTATTTGAACTTGAAGCTGCAACTTTTAATCAAGGAACTTTGATATTTAAACTTCAAATTTTTAGAGCTTTTGAACCTGCACTTTTGAACTAGAATTTGAACCTGCTCTTTTGAACCAGAATATAAAATTTTTGAACTAGATTCTGAACTAACTGAATTTTTTATAAAATACCATCCTCACATGGTATTATGAGCAAAGAGTGCAAATTCTGATTTGACCATGATATGGACTTGGCTTTTAAAAATTTAAAATGGGGGACCATAAGTGGGCCAACAATATTTAAATATACACATTGTTGTGATGATTTCTTCCTCTATCTTGTTCTGATCCTCGGGATTCAGAGTTAGTCATTTTCTAATCTTAGACTTAGTTATTGAACCTGCCTTGATGATTGATGCACATACCTCATCAATTGTAGTAGGAATTTTGTACTTTACAAGTTGTGCTTCTTATTCGGTGTCTTCTGTATCTTCCTTACTTGTGATAAATTTTCTTCTTTTCGTTGGTGTTTGTTTCCCGATTTGAGGCTTTCTCTTGTAATGTTAGATTAATTTAGTAATTACTCTTTTGTGCTTAAGTTAGACTTAGGAACTTTCTATTTCTGAGAGTTTCCCTTTTAGGGCTTCGGTATCCTTTATAAGGATTCACCGCTTTACTTTTCAGTACAGAGATTGTAATTTCATTATTGTTGTTAATAGAAGATTATTTCTTGCAACATGTTTTTTCAGTCTCTGGCCTATCGGCCGCCATAGCTTTCTGGATCCTTCTCTCTTCTGTCTTCTTCTTCTTTGTAACAGCTTTGCATGCAGGTGTTCTTGGGTAGATTGATGTTCATCAATCCTAACATGGTATCAGAGCCATCTTGCTGCCGGCTGTTCGTAGTTTATTGAAGCTTCGAGGGTTTGAGGGTTTCAGAAGCTTTTTCAGCTTCTCTTAGTGATTCTGGGGGGTCTCTATTTTTGGAGGCAC
>MU223712.1:238797-271587 GCA_018584345.1 Thuja plicata | reverse complement strand
TTTGCTTTATGTTTTGGGTACCTGATCAGGCCTAGTTGTCGGGACCCTTCTTTCCTGCTTTCTACAGTAGTTTAGCAGTTTTGCTTCTCCCTAAGTTACACTTAAGGGGGGGTGTTAGAGTAATTTAGTAATTACTCTTTTGTGCTTAAGTTAGACTTAGGAACTTTCTATTTCTGAGAGTTTCCCTTTTAGGGCTTCGGTATCCTTTATAAGGATTCACCGCTTTACTTTTCAGTACAGAGATTGTAATTTCATTATTGTTGTTAATAGAAGATTATTTCTTGCAACATGTTTTTTCAGTCTCTGGCCTATCGGCCGCCATAGCTTTCTGGATCCTTCTCTCTTCTGTCTTCTTCTTCTTTGTAATAGCTTTGCATGCAGGTGTTCTTGGGTAGATTGATGTTTATCAATCCTAATAGTCCTCACTTGTCCTTTCTTTACCAGTGATGAACTTGCATATTTAGTTGTCTGACTTCTAGTCCTTTATGCAGAAGTAGTCCTTGGTTTGTTTGCAGGTGGTGGTGGTGCATTGGACTTTGTAGATTCAGAGTCACTCAATTTTTCTTCTTCACCGATGGGTGGATGTCCCTCGGTGTCATCCTTTTGTTCTGACTCTTCATCATCTACCAACAACTTCTGCTTGTGTATCTTTACCATTTTGTCTTTCTTTCTATCAATTTTATTCACAACTAAGCTTTTTTTTATTCTTTCTTGGGCTTCCTCATAGGTTCCAAACCTTGGTTGTGATTTATCCAATGGTTCATTTAACAATTCTTCAATGGCATTGGTGGCTTGATTTATGTTGATCTCATAGTCAAGTGGTGCTTGTGCATGCTAAAAGTGGCCTTCTTAATTAGCAGTACACTTCAACATAGTCATTATACTTCAGTTGCATACAGGAATGAATATGGATTCATTCATCCTGCATGTCTAAAAGAGTTGACCTGTTGCCTTCTAGAAGGCAGGAGTATGAGCTTGCTCTCAGGTAATTGCAAGTTCAATGACTACACACTAACCTAAATGAAGGATTTAGAGCTATATGTTGAAAGTAAAATGCTGATTAATCTAAATGATTATGCAATTTGTTTTTCATCCAAGTTGATTAAATTCAGTTTTAGAAGCACTAAATGAAATGTGAGATATTCATTTTAAAAACACCAATTCAAAGTGTTCTCTATGATTAGATTTGCATGATTGCATAAAATTAATAAACAACAATGCGAGATAAATGAAAGCTAAAAATGCAAGAAAGTTAAGATGAAAATGCAGTATAATAACGTTAATCGAAAATTAGAATCCTTTGTGAAGGAAAAGAGTTTCTCTTTTATAGAAATCTCTCTCAAATTGACGGTCAAGATTGAACAACAAGCATGGCTCAGATTCGATTGAAGAAGCACAATCCATGTGTAAGTTATTCGATTGGTCGAGAGAGTCAGTTGACTAAACTGACTGATCAGTTGTTTTGGAAACTTCCATATTCAGTTTTCAGTTAACTGAAATGTTTTCAAAATGATAAACAGTACAGAATTAGTTAACTGAGTGGAACTGGATTGTTTCCAAAATGATAATCAGTCAACTAAATTTGATGATGTCATATGCATTTTTAATAAATTAATTGATTTTGGATGCACATTTATGTTTTTATAATTAATTTAATTCCTTTTTGATTTAATTAAAAATTTTGTAATTTTTATTTAATTAATATGTCATAATATCAATTAAATAATTAACATAAGATATATTTTCCAATGTAATGTAATTTTAGGAATTAATTAATTAATCAAGTATGATGATCGATTAGGACCTAGGGTTTAAGTCAGATCAGTTCAAATTTGATGAATTTCATGTTTGATTTAGGACTTAGAATAATCAAGATTAGGGTTTCTTGATTAACTACTGAGATTGGGGTCTAGGGTTTAGGTGACCATTTTACATTTTCCCCTCTTTGAATTGATGTGTGATCAGCGCATTGATTCAAAGAATTGTTAGCAGGAAGACCTAGAATAGTTTGATTTGAAGCGATGAAACTATTCTTTTGATGAAAAAGACCGACTTTGAGCTTGATTGGATGAAGATCGATCAAAAGATATAAAATAGAATGCTCAGTTTGATTTGAAGTGATGAAACTGAACATCTATTAAGAACTCTTAAACCTTTTTGATTGGTTTGAATGAATAACCAGTTTGATTTGAAGCGATGAAACTGATTACCGTTAAGAGATTTGATTAGCAAGCAAATTGACTAGATTTGAAGTGATGAAGCCAATTTGATCAATGTATCTGGTTTCAATAATTAATAGCTCATATAAGACCAATCTTGTCTGGTTTTGAGAGTATTCACCACTATATAAGACCATTGATTAGGTTGCCTTTGATTTAAGATGATCTCAACTTGATTTGATGTGATGAAGCTGAGATGCCCCAAGCGATGGGTTTTTGATTGAGGATGTGATCACTGGAATGTCGATGTCCTAATCCTACCCCCTCAGGAGCGAAATCAAAATATGGCTAGGTGCCCCAGTGATGAGAAGCAATTCGATTGATTAGACAATTTAGGAAGAAATTGATCTGATTAGAAAGAGGTCCCACATGGTTAGGACAAAATTTGTATGTGATGAGAGGTCTTGTTTGACTGAGATTGACCAAAATTAAGATACATGGATTGCTTGGAAGAAAAGCATGAGAGATTTCTATTGGTTGTGCAAGTAGTCAGATTTTGATTTTGATTTCGATCTTGAAAATAGAATCAGGATAGTTGATTTAGCAAGGGGAGTCATGTTCACATACAAATGACCACTTGACGATGAGAAGATTGATCGATTAGAATCTTAGATCCTTCACATTGGAGAGAGAAAAAGTTATTATGCTGATTTCAACACTATACAGATGCAGGTGCAGATGCTAGACTAACATGAATGCAACCTAAGGTGTAGTCACTAAGCTTGAGCTTTGAGAATTTTCATCATTGAGAATTTTTTGAACATTGGAGTCGATACAATCCTTACTTGTGCCATTGCGACCATAAGAATATGAATATGACTTTCTTCGAATAAGATATGGGAAACTAACGTAAGCATCAAGGCACAATAGCCAAGATGACATGAACATTGTTTCTAGTTGATGTTGCAAGAGTACACCAGTATCGAGGCATTCAAAGCCAAGATAACCATGAGTGTGATCTTGCGTAAACAAGCAGAGAAATAATATTCAAGGAGATAGTTCTGACCTCACCTTGGCATACAAATAAATAGGATCGAGGGATGTGATGGTTTTCTGCCTTAATGCATCAGCTCTTACCACATACACCCAGTTTATTTGACATTGATGGATCATCGAGACCACACCAACAAGTAGCAGACAAAGAAAATATTAATGAAAATCAATGAGAACAGACAGGATACAAATAGAAGCTCAGCATACTTCAGCCAATTTCAAAATTTTCAGATGTATATATAGATATGAGGTGTTGAGAAACATCGTTGTGCTTTTGATTGCTTTGTGTTTGATTGTTATTTATCTTTTGTTTATGTTTGTGATATCCAATGTGTGTTAAGAAACACAAATGTGTCCAAAGATAATGTTAAGAAACACTGTTGATTGTGGTGTTGAGAAACACCTATTTGCGTCGGTAGCGAGTTGTCCTTTAGAAATGACAAGATTACTAACTTTGGTGTAATCCAAAGATGTGATCAAATTTGGGGACCCATGCCCCTAGTAGAAAATAATGATAACTGACTTGACTCATGCTGCAAGGACAAATCTGATTTGAATGCCCCCAGGTTATGACTCTAGAATGATTTCAAGCCAGGAGGGTTCTCAGAAGAACCGGTGTCACGAAAGTGATTGAAATATATGTAAAAACTGAAGAAAAAGATTTCCAAGATTGAGCATTGATAGATGGAGCATTGAGTACAAGAGGCACCTATTTACCAGGTTTTCACCTACTTGGAAGAGATTCTATTTTTGCTACCATGGCACCTATTTACCAGTTTTTCACCAAGGAACTTTTTCTTCTTTTTCATTTTTTTTTGTATTTTTTCATTTTTTTTATTTATTTTTATTGATGCATCAAGGCGCCTATTGCTAGGCTTTCACCAAGATGATCATTTTTTCAGGAATTTTTTAAATTTTTAGATTTTTTTTCTTCTTTTTGATTTTTTTGATTAATGCATCAAGGTGCCCATTGCTAGGTTTTCACCAAGATGGTCATTTTTTCAAGACTTTTTATGATTTTTAGATTTTTTAGAGATTAACTGAGCTCAAGCAAGATCACATTGGTTTTCCCCTAATGTCTATCAAGGTGGAGGCCATTACAGATGGACTAGAAATTTAATGGATGAGGTGAAAAGACAATGATGGATGAAGAGGGTGAATGTGACCCTCAAGGACAGTCTCCTCAACATTACCCAAGCTAGGGAAAAAGGAATATTGCAGCAATGTAGGCTCATGGAGTACTGCTAGATAGCATATAGGATAATGACCTAATGTCATACAAAGTATGTAGTCCAAAAGAATGGACATGTCAAGAGACTTTTGAGAAACAATTTTGCATTTTATCGTTCTTCATTTTGATCAAGACCAAGGGGTCAATTGGATAGGATATTGATGGGATAACACAATCAGGATAAAGGGTGATGGAGGCTATAAGTGAATGTCTTGGGATTAGTGTAAAGGATTTTTGTGGATAGGTTCAACCTTGTCAAGATTAGCAGAAGGAACATGAATATTCATGAGCTAGCTAGATGGAAGATATGATGGATAAGATGACCTGGAAGGAACTTGCCCCCAAGTGAAGAGTGCAAGTAGTAGGAATTATGCATGACACTTGTTTGCCAGGTATTCATCATGGTACTTATCCGAGGTGCCACAAGAAGTGGTTTTCACCATAGGACAGATTGATTTATCTTACATTTTCTACCAAGAAGCCTATTTACCAGGTTTTCACCAAGGCACGTTTTCTTTTTTTCTTTTTTTTTTGTCTTTTGATATGTACGGAGGAAATTAAGCTTCTTTCTCTTTAGATAGTGCTCCTCTGAAATATATTCTATGATGGGCCGAGGCCACTAAAAGTATGCTCAAAATATGTTGATCGGGTGATGGTAAAGAAGAATTATATGGAGAATAAGGAAGGTGGTAGCCAAGGATTTATGTGATGGATTGGATAAGAGGAATAGTAGGATATGGGATGGATGGGTAGTAGGTAGGTGTAGGATATTGGATAGGGTATGGTGATAAGATCAACATTGACACACCCCTTGAATGGTAGTGGACAGATGGAGGAAAATTGGATGGAATAGCTTGAGGCTTCGATGGATGAGTGGATATGGATCTTGGTATGCGAGGACCCAAGATGGATGAAGTATTCAAGATAATAGATTTTGGGACATGAGGACCCAAAATAGAGTTAGAAGATGGGGGATGTTTAGATGGAGATGCAGTAGAAGACTTTGGAATCTTGGATGCCAACTCTGACTTTTCCTTTTTGTTCAAGTCTTTCAAGAGAGACTTGGGAATCCACATAGCTTTTGATTTTCCTTTGCTTTTAGATGATTTAGAACGCAATTCGTCCATGATGGATTTAGGAACCCATATTTTCTTTGATTTTATTCTTTTCTTAGTGGACCTTTGTGGTCTCTTCACTATTTCCTTTTTCTTTGTAGTCACATGTTGATTAGATTGGATATAGTGATCTTCATATGTATGTGGATTCTTGAATTTTTTATTTCTTTGTTGCACATTCAAATTACTTCCAAAAGTCTTGGGAATTGTGGATGGATAGGGCTTATATGACTGGTTCATATGTATGGATTGATAGGGAGATTTCAAGGATGTATGTCTTTGTTGATCTTGATAGGAGATAGGGTAAGTGGATGATAAGCTAGTAGTGATAGGCATGGTGGATGGAGGGATATAAGGACCCAATATAGATGGAAAGTTTGATGGTTTCAACTTTGGGATATAGGGATCAAGAATGGACTCGAAGGATGGAGAAGGTTGATGCTTACGTTTGAATGGAGGGATATAAGGTGTGGAAGGGATACCAACATCTTTAGAGTGAGCTACATGACCAAGGATCTTCTCTTTTCAATTCATTTGTTTATCAATATGTGCATGAGTAGCATTCATAGGATCAACTAAAGCTTGAGAGGATTTATTGTTATGCAAGGGATTTAGAGGGATGATGTTTTCTGGAGGTGGATATGGAGGAGCATGACAAGGAGATGATGGGATGCTCTGATCTTGACAAGGATCTTTAGATGGTGTACAAAGGGTACCTTTCTCTTGATTTTCAATAGGCTCAATAGAGATACCAAAAAGGATATCTTGATCTTGCTTGGGAGATGGATAAGATATAGCAGATGTAAGAGTTTCTTCTAGAAGAAATGGAAGGGCATGATAAAATCATCATGAGACTCTTGAGGTATGTTAATTTGGTCAACCATTGGATAAGGATGAATGGTGTCTTGATATTGATCATTATTGATATGTGTTTCTTCACACTTTGGATTGCCCTCTTGACATGGGGCCACTTCTAAGGACAAGGTAGGAGGTTTGATCTGCATATGGGATTCTTGACAGGCTGATGGCCAATCATTTGGATTAGGAATGATAAACATTGAATCACATTAATGCTTTGGGTCTATGATATTTGAAGCCTAAGAAATACTTGCAGCCATATGCTGATTAGCTTGGATCTCTTTTAGAGATAGTCCTTGAGAGTAGACATAGTCGTCATTAGGTTTAGTTCTTGATGGAGATGGTGTGGTTGGTTTTGAAGCTTTAGGAGATGGAGGAATGGTGGAAGAAGTAGATGTGATATGCGAACCATTGCTAGACATGGATTCTTGATATTGATCATGCTCGAGATTAGATGAATCATTAGGATTGTCAACTTCAATCATGCCATCATCTATGAGATCTTGGATTTTATGTTTTAACTCCATGCAAGATGATTTTTTATTCTCATTATGTTGATGATATGCACAATAGTTACTCAAGAATCTTCATCCATGTGATGTGGATTGAGGTAATGTGATGAGATCATTATCAAGAAGTTCTTCTAATGCAGATTCATAAGATTTCCCCAAAGGAGTGAAGTCTCTCGTGAATTTAACCCAAGGTTTTTCTTTCATGATGTTACTAATCCCTTTGGAGGAAGACTTTGTGGTGTTTTCAGTAGTTTTTAGGGCTTTGGAGCCACTCGCTTGATAATGATCAAATATAAAAGGATAGATTGAGCTTGATGAGGATTTGTTGGATTGTGTATCCTTTTCCCCCTTTAATTCTGAGATTTTAGATTGCATAGTTTGAAGTTGTTTTGATAAAGCTGACATAAGAATCTCTTCTTGCGCATTGTTAGGACCATAAGGTTTAGCCCATTTGCTTTTAGACATTGTAAGATTATCTTGAGGCACTTGTATAGAAGATTGAAGAGGAGGTATGATGAATTGATTGATTGACTGTCAGGTACTGAAGTGATATCTAAAGTGTTTATTAAGTCCAAGACCAAAGGAAAAAGGAGATAAAGTCCAACTAAGAGAAAGAAGCAATGACTCTGATCTTAAGTCAAGGTTAACGAACCTGCTTTCACAAGTCAGGATAAGGATAGGACAGAGAAAGATGATAAGATAACAAGTTACTTGGACTAGCACAATGAAATCAGATTTCAAGATAGCAACGAGTTAAAATAGATTGCAGTCAAAGACAGACTAGTAGTGATGATGTTGATGAGAACACAGATTTGTGAAAATTCAGACAGAACCTTCATAGAAGAATAGAGAATTGGACAGCAAATTGATAGATTTCTAGAGTTTGATAACAGATGCAGAAACTCGGACAAGAGTTGACCGCTAACACCTAGAAGTGCAGATTTTGAATCATTGATTGTTTTGATGTTTCAGACGAGATACGATAGACAAGTACCTAAAGTGTACATTTTTTCAGATTTTTATCATTTTTGTTGTGAACACTCACACCAGACACATCAAGAAGCCCTTAGCTATTCACGCACATCAAGAAAACCTTATTCCTAGGTGGTGAGAAATTGACAATACTTGTTTGAATCCTCTTACAATAAAATAGCCATTCAAGATGGATAATTAGAAGCTTGGAAACACTGGCTCCCCTCCATGGCACACACTTCTCAGGCCTACCAAGCTTTAAATTTCTCAAGATCCGAGGATCCTAATAAATTTATTGTCTCAACAACAGGGGTACATCAGAGGTTTATTAGGCATGTGCATCTCACAATGCCCGTATCAACAAGTAGAAAGAATTTTGGCCACTATCTAAAAAAGGTTTTCGTAAGGTTCTTTATTTAAGCGTATCCTATGTGATAGAAGTAAACTCCTAGGTGTGCTCACACAACTCCCAAGATAGGACCTAATTTGTCACTATCCAATTTAGGTTGCTAATTCCAATTTAGGACCTTCCTAATTCAATGGACACTCTATCCAAGACTCCTCCCAACTCTTATCAAGGAGTTACAATGTTGTGTTTTCACCTTGGATGACAACTATCTCTGTTTTGTCACAATGCTCTCAAAGGGCTTGAAGAAACTATTCCATATTTCTCCATACCAATACTCTGCATGCTACAAGGGAAATTTAAGAACTTGTGATGTCCTTCCTACATCCAAACAACTCACAATCAATAATTTTTTAGACCCAAAATGGTTGAGTTCTTGAATTGTCTTCAAAATATCCAATTAGGCCTACAAGTCCTATTAGCCCTATCCAGAGGGTTTTTTTGGATTAACTCTAAATAATTGCTCCTGACCCCCAAAAATATTATTTTATCTAGATACCATTTTTGAATAACTAAAAAATTTCTAAGGTCTTAGGTCTCCAACTCATCCGTACAGTCCTATCCTAGAAAGTAGGGCTTTTAGGCCTATTTTAGCTCTTCACAAACTATGGTTTGATTTCTCCTCACAAATCAATCCAAATGGATTGGTCATGATTTGAACTTGATCCTAGGGACTCATAAGACCCTAATTACTCTCTAAAATCACCTTTTTTAGTTCACCATATCATTCCCTTGTCTCTACAATGATTTCTAACCTCTTATGCACCTAATCGAGTTGTCCTAACTTGCCTAGGGCATGAGTTTAAAAATAGCTCCACACCTTTCCAAACCTCCTACTCTGATATAAATTATGTAAAAAGACTCCCCTACATGCTCCATTCAACCTTTTATGATTCCCATGGTTGAATTTTATGGGGGAGCCATGAAAGAAAAAACTGTCTATAAGAGACCAGCAGACTGTCTAATTAGCAAATAATTTCCGACAACTTGAAGATTAACTCTAAACTAATAACACACTAAAAATAAAAGTCTTGTATCACTCCAAAATATATGAATCCATAGCTAACTCTCATGGTTCAATTTATTACAACACAATTAACATGCAAAATGATTCGACTGTATACTATCTGTAGAGAACTCTTCTTCTTGCTCACAAAAACTTGATTACAATCACTCTCCCTTGGGATTCAAGCCTAAGAGTGTCTTATATGCCTTTCACCACCATTCTAGGCCATTTTGAATCATTTACCACTCCTACAACTGAGGGGATCCAATGTTGCCGAGTTGCATGCAACATTTGCAAAAGTTGCAAATGTTGTCATGACAACTTTTGGCATCTTTTGCATTAACTATGCAAACTAGAATCTAGGACCTCTAGGCTATTTAGTTCGATGAACTAACACCATTTAATGACCTTAAGACATATTTTACATCATTCATGGGTCTAGAAAACATTTTGGACCCAAATCCCAACATTAGACCAACTAGGAGTTAAACTAACAAAATAACTAACAAAGACTAATTGGTGACCTTAGTCCTAAAAATAACTCACCTAGTCCACATGACCTACTAAGGCCTCAAAGAAAACACACCTCTTTGACTTGGCTAAGTTTAGATACAAGCCAAAAAATTCTAAGTCTTTAGGATTTCCTAGATGCTCCCGCATCATCCTCCCCTAAACAAAAGGATTCAATCCATCCTTGGATTGAGTAAGTTGAGGTTGATGCCCGAATTCTTGAAATTAGATTCCTTGATCCATATTGCATCTACATCATATTTTCCTTTCCATTTTATCAAGTGTTCTTGATACTCCTTCATTCTGGTCTTCTTATAAACTCTGGAATCCAGAATTGTCTCTGCTTGTTTGATTGGTGTAGAAGGCAAGTGTAAGTCTTCCACCTCTTATATCACTTCATGTAGACTCTGATCAGCATCAGGGATTGGGCCTTTATACATCACCAAGTCTACAACATTGAATACTAGAGACAAACCTGAATCTTCTGGTAGTTCCAATTTGTAAGCATTGGATCCATACTTGTCAAGGATGACACATGGACCAATTCTCCTCATTTGCAACTTATGTGGTGTTCCTTTCAGAAGTCTTTCCTTGTTCAGATGCACCATAACTAGATCTCCAACCTTAAATTGAACATCCTTTCTTCTCTTACCCACTTTGCTTTTGATCTTCTCTATATTCTTAGTGAGAGTCTTTTTAACTGTGTCATGAAATTCTTGCATAGCGTATGCAAAGTCCTCAGAATATCCACTACCTTTAGCTCCATATTTAAGGTCTCTGAGTTCATGAATTCCTCTAGGATGGATGTCATATACAATCTCAAAATGGATTTTCCCTGTGGTTATGTTGACAGTGTCATTATAAGCATATTCTGCTTGTGCAATCAGTTGGTCCCATGTCTGACCATAATCCTTTGTCAAACACCTTAGGAGATTTACAAGGCCCCTATTTACTACCTCTATCTGATCATCTGACCAAGGATGGTAGGTAGATCCAAATGATAAGTTGGTGCCCAACTTGTGCCAAAGAGTCTTCCAAAAGTGACTCATAAACTTGGTGGCTTTGTTAGACACAATAATCAATGGTAAACCATGAATCCTAAAAACCTCCTTGAAGAATAAGGAAGCTATTTGACTAGCATAATTTGTTGTCTTCCATGGCACAAAGTGAGCCATCTTAGTAAATCTGTCTACAATCACATAGACACTATCAATTCCTTGTCTAGTCTTGGGTAGACCTACCACAAAATCCATACTTAGGAACTCCCATGGCCTGGTTGGAATGGGTAAGGGTTGATATAGGCCTGTATTTGTAGATGTTCCCTTAGCCTTCTGACAGATTACACACCCTTCCACATATCTCTTCACATCCATGTTCATCTTAGGCCAAAAATAGAATCTTTGGACTAACTCCTGAGTTTTGCCAATCCCAAAATGGCCACTAAGTGCACCATTATGTTTCTCTTGTATGAGATTCATTCTTATTGACCCCCTAGGGACACACAACTGACCCCCTTTGAACAAAATACTAGACTGCAAAGTGTATTCAAAGTATTGACTATGAAAGTGATTTTTATACTCTTGACATACCTTATAGATGTCTGCAAAGTCCTCATCTTCTTCATACATGTCCTTGATTTTGTCAATCCCCATGCTCTATAGTTGAATCTCCTGAATGGTCAATGCTCTTTTGCTCAAAGCATCTGCAACTTTATTCTACAACCCTTTCTTGTGTTTGATGTTGAATGTATATTCTTGTAGGTATTCAACCCGCTTCATGTGCTTATGACTCAATTTGTCTTGTGAGTTCAAGAAACTCAATGATTGGTTATCAGAGTAGACTATAAACTCATTTGGAAATAGGTAATGCCTCCATTTTCTCAATGATAGGACTAGAGAATACATCTCTAGGTCATAAGAAGAATATTTCTTCTTAGCTTAACTCAACTTCTCCTAATGGAAGGCCACTGGTCTTCCCTCCTGACTTAGGACTGCTCCAAATTCCACATTGCTGGCATCACACTCCACTGTGAACAATTTTTCAAAGCTTGGCAACACTAAAATTGGTTGAGGTGATATCTTCTTTGTTATTAATTCAAAACCATTATTGGCTTGCTCATTCCAAACAAATTTGGTCTTCATCCCTCCCTTTATTGTATCTAACATTGGAGCACATATTGCACTAAACTATTTGATAAACTTTCTATAATACTGTGCAAGACCATGAAATCTTCATACCGCAGTGCTTGTCCTTAGAGTAGGCCAGTTGATGATGGCCTCAACCTTGTTGGGATCCATTCTTAAGTTACCTTGTGATAGTACAAAGCCAAGGTACACCAGCTCTGTTTTGATTAACTCACACTTTTCTAAGTTGATCATCAGCTTCTCCTCCTGCAGCTTCTTAAATACCAATTCCAAGTGCTTGAGGTGATCTTCTCTTGTCTTACTATAGATGAGTATATCATCTAAGTAAACCAATATGAACTTCCCATTGTACTCTTTAAGTACTTCATTCATCAACCTCATGAAATTTGATGTATCATTTGATAGGCCAAATGGCATGACTATCCATTCATATAGTCCTTCAGTAGTTTTGAATGTTGTCTTCCACTCATCCCCTTCATTCACCCTTATTTGATGGTATCCACTTTTTAAGTCTATATTTTTGAAGTATCTAACCCCTCCTAGATAGTTCATTAGGTCTTCTATCCTAGGGATAGGGAACCTATACCTAATGGTAATCATATTGATTGCTCTGGAGTCTGTACATAACCTCCAAGTTCCCCCTTTCTTAGGTGCTAGAACTGTGGGTACGACACAAGGGCTAATGATATTTCCTATAAGGCCTTGTTCTAAAAATTCTTGAGCTTTCCTAGCTATCTCTTCATTTTTTTAGGGAGTCATTTTATAGGCTTACTGATCCTCTTAGGTGGTAAGGTGGATGGTTTTACATCACTCACTATCCCTTGATACTTCACTAGCATCTCCTGAACTTCCTTGGGCAGCTTTGTCTTCTTTTCTGATTTGTCTACAACTTCCTTAGGCTTCAACACCAGTGCAAAGCCAATTCCTTCTCCTTCATCTAGGGTCTCTAAGAAATCCTTTTCTCCCACCAAAGAACATTTGGGCCAGTAGACTTCACTTATGCATCCTCCAACAGTGATTGAATCTTATATGTCACATTGTCTTTCTTGAATGTGCAGGAGTTTTTAACTCCATTGTGAAAAGCCATCCAGTCAAATTTCCATGGTCTTCCTAGGAGAAATTTACATGCATCCATAGGTAATACATCACATAAAACCTTGTCTTTATATCTCCCAATGGAGAATTCCACCCAAGCTTGTTCATTAACTGGGACATTTTGTCCTTTGTTAAGCCATGTGACTTTATAAGGGTTGGTGTGGGGTATCCTTGTCATGCTTAGCTTGTTGACTGCCTCCTCTAACACTATATTTTCTATTGATCCTGAGTCTATGATGACTCTACACACCTTCCCCATCATTTTACACTTCACTCTAAAGAGTGCTCTTCTCTAACTACTATCTTCCTTCACTGGTTCCTTTATGAGAGTTCTCCTTATCATTAGGTTTTCTCCCTCCTCTAATTCCAATGGGACTTCAGGGTTCTTATTCCCACTTTTCTCTTCATTAACATAGTTCACTCTTTTTTCACCTCCTTGTGAAGAACTTCCTTTCTCTGGAAACCTATATGTCAGATGCCCCAATTGGTTACAATGGTAACACTTCATATTGGAAAAATAGTTTCCTCTCCCTTGGTTACTGCCTCTTCCTCTATTGTTAGAGTTCCTTCCTCTACTTGAGCTTCCCCTATTGAAGTTCCCTTCATGTTGTCTAGTAAGCTTAGTCTCTGATTCTCCTTTAGATTCAGAGCTTCTTCCTCCATAGTTACTTCTTTGTCCTCTGGTGTCTCTTCCTCTACCTCTTCCTCTTGAGGTGTTGGAATCTTGTTTCTTCTTCAGTTTATCCTCCGCCTTGATAGAAATTTAATGGCACTTATGTACTATATCAGGAGTTAAGAGACTCATCTCATCTTGAATGGTCCATTTGAGGCCATTAAGATACCTTGCTACTTTCACCTTCTCATCTTATGCCATCCTTGACCTCATACAAAGTCTTTGGAATTATTTAGTGTAAGAGTTGACATCTAGGTCCTTCTTCCTTATACCTTGTCTTCTCTTATGGAATTGGATTTCATAATCCTCCGGAATGTAAGCCTCTCTTACTTTTTATACCATAGATCTCCATGAAGCAATAGGATTCTTCCCATCCTTCTCTCTTTCATCCTAGATGAACTTCCACCAAGTGAGAGTTGATCCTCTCAATCTTGCTTTGGAAACCTTCACTTTTTGAGCCTTTTTGATTCCATCACACTCAAAATGGTTTTCTAAGCCCTCTATCCAATCAAGAGATACTTTTGGTTCCATTTTTCCACTAAAAATGGGGACTCCTTACAAATATTTACCACTCGTAGCTTTGAAAGCTTTCAAGAATAGTTCTTGTTCACTGACAGGGACTAATTTAGGGACTTCATCTTCTATGGAAATATCCTTGCCTTTCCCATCAACCTTTTCTAACACTCCATCTGCCTTCATACCAACATCATCAACTTTTTGTTCAAGTTGAGCCAATTTGTCTCAAAGTAGTCTATTCTATACTTCTTGATCATCCACCTTCTTTCCCAGTTCAACATTTTTCACCATTGTTGATTCTCCAATGGATTCTACAGGCTAAAACATTAACCACAATCCTAATCAAAGAGGCTTTGATACCAATCTAATAGAAGTAAACTCCTAGGTGTGCTCACACAACTCCCAAGATAGGACCTAGTTTGTCACTATCCAATTTAGGTTCCTAGTTCTAATTTAGGACCTTCCTAAGTCAATGGAAACTTTATCCAAGACTCCTCCCAACTCTTATCAAAGAGTTACAATGTTGTGTTTTCACCTTGGATGACAACTATCTCAGTTTTGTCACAATTCTCTCAAAGGCCTTAAAGAAACTATTCCATATTTCTCCATACCAATAGTCTCTATGCTACAAGGGAAATGTAGGCACTTTTGATGTCCTTCCTACATCCAAAAAACTCACAATCCATAATTTTTTAAACACAAAATGGTCGAGTTCTTGAATTGTCTCCAAACTGTCCAATTAGGCCTACAAGTCCTATTAGCCCTATCCTGAGCGTTTTTCTAGATTAACTCTAAAAACTTGTTCCTAACCCCCAAAACTATTATTGGATCCAGATACTCTTTTTGAAGACCTAAATGATTTCTAAGGTCTTAGGTCTCCAACTCATCCGTACAGTCCTATCCTAGAAAGTATGGCTTTTAGGCCTATTTTAGCTCTTCACAAGCTATGGTCTAATTTCTCCTCACAAATCAATCCAAATGGATTGGTCATGCTCTAAACTCAATAAAAAGACTCATACGACCCTAATGACTCTCTAGCATCACTTTTTTCAGTTCACCATATCATTCCATTGTCTCTGCAATGATTTCTAACCTCTCATGCACCTAACTGGGCTATCCTAACTCACCTAGGGCATGACTTTAAAAATATCTCCATGCCTTTCCAAACCTCCTACTCCTATTACATTATGTATAGAGACTCCCCTATGAATTCCATTCAACTTTTATGATTCCCATAATTGAATTTCATGGGGGAGCCATGAAAGCAAAAATTGTCTATAAGAGACCAGCAAACTGTCTAATTAGCAAATAATTTCCTACAACTTGAAGATTAACTCTAAACTACTAATACACTAAAAAGAAAAGTATTGTATCACTCCACACTACATGGATCCACAGCTAACTCTTGTGCTTCAATCCATTACAACACTATTAACATGCAAAATGAGTCAACTGTATACTATTTGTAGAGATCTCTTCTTCTTGCTCACAAAAAATTGATAACAATCACTCTACCTCAGGATTCGAGCCTGAGAGTGTCTTAGATGCCTTTCACCACCATTCTAGGCCATTTGGAATCATTTCCCACTCCTAAAATAGAGGGGATCCAATGTTTCTGAGTTGCAAATGTTGTCATGACAACTTTTGGCATCTTTTGCATTAACTATGCAAACTAGAATCTAGGACCTCTAGGCTATGTAGTTTGATGAAATAACACCATTTAATGACCTTAAGGAATATTTTACATCATTCATAGGTCTAGAACACATTTTGGACCCAAATCCCAACATTAGACCAACTAGGACTTAAACTAATAAAACAACTAACAAAGACTAATTGGTGACCTTAGTCCTAACACTAACTCACCTAGTCCACATGACCTACTAAGGCCTCAAAGAAAACACACCTCTTTGACTTGGCTAAGGTCAGATATAAGCCAAAAAATTCTAAGGCTTTAGGATTTCCTAAATGCTCCTACATCACCCTCCCCTAAACAAAAGGATTAAATCCATCCTTGGATTGAGTAAGTTGAGGTCGATGCTCAACTTCTTGAATTCAGATTCGTTTATCCATACTGTATCTACATCAGATTGTCCTTTCCATTTGATCAAGTGTTCTTGATACTCCTTCATTCTGGTCTTCTTATAAACTCTGGAATCCATAATTGTCTATGCTTGTTTGATTGGTGTAGAAGGAAAGTGTAAGTCTTCCACCTCTTGTATCACTTCATGTAGACTCTGATCAGCATCAGGGATTGGACCTTTATACATCACCAAGTCTGCAACATTGAATACTAGAGAAAAACCCAAATCTTGTGGTAGTTCCACTTTGTAAGCATTGGCACCATACTTGTCAAGGATGACACGTGGACCAATTCTCCTCATTTTCAACTCACGCGGTGTTCCTTTCTGATGTCTTTCCTTGTTCAGATGCACCATAACTAGATCTCCAACCTTAAATTGAACATCCTATCTTCTCTTATTTACTTTTCTTTTGATCTTCTCTGTATTCTTAGTCAGAGTCTTTCTAAGTGTGTCATGAACTTCTTTCATAGAATATGAAAATTCCTCAGCATATCCACTTCCTTTAGCTCCATATTTAAGGTCTCTGAGTTCATGAATGCCTCTAAGATGGATGCCATATACAATCTCAAAAGGTATTTTCCCTGTTGTTCTATTGACAATGTCATTATAAGCATATTCTTCTTGTGTAATGAGTTGGTCCCATGTCTGACCATACTCCTTTTTCAAACACCTTAGGAGATTTACAAGTCTATTATTTACTACCTCTGTCTGACCATCTGACTGAGGATGGTAGGTAGATCCAAATGATAAGTTGATGCCCAACTTGTACCAAAGAGTCTTCCAAAAATGACTCATAAACTTGGTGTCTCTGTTAGACACAATACTCAGTGGTAAACCATGAATCCTAACAACCTCCTTGAAGAATAAGGAAGCTATTTGACTAGCATCATTTGTTGTCTTGCATGGCACAAAGTGAGCCATCTTACTAAATCTGTCTACAATCACATAGACACTATCCATTCCTTGTCTAGTCTTGGGTAGACCTACCACAAAATCCATATTTAGGCACTCCCATGGCCTGGTTGGAATGGGTAAGGGTTGATATAGGCCCGCATTTTTAGATGTTCCCTTAGCCTTCTGACAGATTACACACCCTTCCACATATCTCTTCACATCCATGTTCATCTTAGGCCAAAAATAGAATCTTTGGACTAACTCCTAAGTTTTACTAATCCCAAAATGGCCACTAAGTGAAACATTATGTTTCTCTTGTATGAGATTCATTCTTATTGACCCTCTAGGGACACACAACTGACCCCCTTTAAACAAAAGACTAGAATGCAAAGTGTATTTAGAGTATTGACTATGAAAGTGATTTTTATACTCTTGACATACCTTATAGATGTTTGTAAAGTCCTCATCTTCTTCATACATGTCCTTGAAGTTGTCAATCTGCATGCTCTGTAGTTGAATCTCCTAAATGGTCAATGCTCTTCTATTCTGATCATCCCAAAAGGGTGAGAGCATTGATGAGACCATTTATTGTCTCTATTATATTAATCTGTATACTCTATTTTTTAGTATTACCAGAATAATCATGGACTTATAATCAGTTGAACTTATATCAAAGTATAGATAGAACCATTAAACCTATGGGTAAAATAGATATGTCATATTGTGCCAATATTATATATATGTTGTAGTATTTCATATAATAATCAGAATGTGTGTTCTAATATCTGGATCAATTTGATTAAGCTACTTGTATGAATATATTTGCATGATAACTAACCTGCCAGGAAATAGGAGCTGCTTGGGAGTGGTCGACAACATTCAAAGAGAACGATAAAAACCATGCTACAAGCGGATAACCATCATGGCATTAGAAGACATGGCTACTACAAATGAGGAGCTACTGTTTCATAAATGCATGAACGAAGTGCTGCTATATTCCTTCCGCCCTTCTAGCATGTTGACTCGGTCACCCAGACTTCATTGCATATGTTGTGGGTTGTCGTGTTTCCTATTTTTTTCTCTCTAGCATAGTTTCAGTTAGATGGTTCCTTTTCTATTTTAGAATAATGAAGTCAATCCTCTATTTATAGGGATGAGACTGTTATTTTGTAAGTTCAGAGATTTTGGAATACAATGTTCTGATTGTATCTTGCATAGCAAGTTCATTTTCAATTTTACATACCATTCTCATGTAATCAGTTCTTGGAACATAATGAAGTGACCCAAACACACCTGCCATTAACAATCCTATGGCTAATATTCCTTTCCAATAGCAACTCCAACTCCCAATACCTCCAGTAATGGCACAACCTACTTTCTCATTTTCTCTACCGAGCCTTATAAACAATGCCAATCTCAAAAATATACCCTCTGTCGTACTTCCAAAGTTTTATGGGCTGATAACAGAAGATCGTGACACCTTTTTGTTTGAGTTCGATATCCTCTATCATAGCTTTGACTATAACACTGATGCCCACAAACTCAAATTGTTTCCAGCAACACTAAAGGAGTCGGCCTTACAATGGTTCATGGGCTTAGGAGCAAATGCAGCAGGCACATGGGATGAGATGCAAACTCTATTTCTGCACAAATACAAAGAATATTGCAAGAGGAGTGACCCAAGTGGAGATGACATTTTTTAGAATGTCATAGAAGGAGGAAAAAACCTTGGAGGACTATGTTTCACATTTCTTATACACCATGCAGAAGAATCCCCAACATGTTCTGGCGGAGGATTCACATAAACTAGTCTTCTTAATTGGAGTGAACAACAGCTGTTGGGAAGCATTGGACCTCATGGCTGGTGGGGACATATCCCAATCTTCTTGGGATGACCTCAAGAAAATCTGTCTCAACTACTCTAGATCAACTGGGAAGAAAAGCAGAGGATATCGGTCTACAATCATTAAAGGGAGCAGTTTGGGTGTTTCTAAGTTGGAGATATCTAATTTGCTAGCGGATTTCAAGAAAGATATCATTAATGATGTTGCTATGCATCTTGACACCATGACTTCCAAGAAGAAACATGCAAATGTTGAATTGCAGTTAGCTGAGTGCTATCCTCATTTCTATAAACAAAAGAAAGACTGCGGATGCAAGCCACTGGAAAACCTGGAAAATCAACATTTGCCTACCGAGTACATGAAGATGAAAGGAGACGATGAGCAAGTGTTCTTCATTTCTCAACATCGACCATGGGCTTCACGACAAGGTATGCCTCAGGACCCAGTACAATTTTCAAATCCTTACAATAGTCAATGGCAAAACCAAAGCTATCAAAATCCTTCTCAGTACTCGCAGCCAGCCTAGAATAACCAATGGCCTAACCAACAAAATAACCAATGGCCTAACCAGAAAAATAACCAGTGGCCCAATTAGCAAAATCAATGGCAACCACCGCAAGCAAATTGGTGGAAAAATAACCAATGGAGGGGGCCTCCACAGTGGCCTAACCAAAATTATTCTTTTCCACAACTGCCACCGCCAGTCCCTCCTCCTGCAATAATGCCACCTCCTGCAGAAACTAGCCCTAATCCAAAGAAAACCCAATTTCCTATTCAGCCACAACCAAATCCAAATAGCAAGCAACAGTAGTAGCCACCATATACCACTGATGAAAAACAATACCTTGCCTATGCACTTCAGATATATGATATTCATTTGAGGTATGTACTACTCTGCCTACATCTGAACATCCTATTATCATGGAAGTTGTAGACACTCATGCAGCATCAGCACCTCTTCCAGAGGATAAATTGCAAGATACCACACAATCAACTCAAAAATCCATCAAAATTGATGTTAAAACCTTAGTTGACCCTCCTTTTCCACAAAGGCTCACTATACAAAAGCCTATATCCCAAGAAATGTCATTTGACATTCTTGAGAAGCTGAAAAATATGCACATCCAAATCCCTCTATTTCAAGCTATCAAAGACATTCCTATCTATGGAAAAGCTATTAAGGACGCATGCCTTAAAAATCCTGGAAGGAAAAAGAAGGACCGTCAAATAGTTCATGTAATAGGGCAACTTGCGGATATCATGTTGGGCAAGGTAGTTATACCCAAGTATTCAGACCCTGGAAGTCTAGTAGTTGACTTGATAATTAATAGACAATCTATTAAAAATGCTTTAGTTGATTTGGGAGCAGCCATAAATGTAATTACCAAAGATACAATGCACATACTAAGTATAGAGGGTTTGAGAACAACTCCAATAGTGTTACAACTTGCTGATAGTTCAACAGTCACTCCAGATGGTCTTATAGAAGATGTGGTAGTCACCTTAGACTCGTGGGAATACCCTACTAGTTTTCTCATCTTATCACCAAAAGTAGACTTTAATGGCTATCCAGTCATCCTAGGGAGACCTTGTCTAGCCACCACTGATGAAAACATTAGTTGTAGATCAGGAAGTATGGCAATTTCAAATGGTCAGGCAATAAAGAAGCTATCACTCTATCCTCCTGCCTAGCCTCAGCCAGACTTGAGAGAACCTATTTGGCCAAAACTAAGGGATGAGGAAGAAGAGGTCAACTCTTTTGCCCAACTTATGATGATGCATAGACGGTCTTTTTTGAAAATGCAAGAGGAAGATGATGTAATACAGAGTATTCTTACAAATGAGTGTATAGTAGCAAAAGATGTTTCTGAAAGTTCTATTCTATAGCTATGTACCTATGAGGATTGTGTCTTTCCAACAAGCCCTAAGATAATTAACCAATTATTACCATGTGAAATAGCTACAAGACTAGTACCTAAGCTGTCAATGGTAGAGCTAACAACTACTATGGAAATTTCCCCAAGTCACAATCTCCATGTAAACAACAAGTTGTCACCCCCACAATTGGCATTGTTAACAAAACTCTTGCATAAGCATGAGAAAGCCTTTTCTTGGGATTATGGAGACATGTTAGGTTTGAACCCCAAACTCTACACCCATAGGATCTACATTAATGATGGTAGCTTACCACTCCGTCAGCCTCAAAGAAGGATAAATCCAGCATTGAGAGAAATAGTCAAAAGTGAATTACAAAAATTACTAGATGTTGGTTTCATCTATCCAATCTCTAATAGCAAGTGGGTATCACCTTTGGTCATTGTACCTAAGAAAGGAGGGAAATGGAGAATATGTGTGGATTATAGCATGTTGAATAACACCACAAAGAAGGATCATTTTCCTTTACCCTTTATTGATCAAGTCCTGGACACTCTGGCTTGTAAGAAATATTTATCCTTTCTGGATGGATACAATGGTTACAACCAGATCAGCATTGCTCCAGAAGATCAGGAGAAGACTACATTCACATGCCCCTGGGGTACATATGCTTATTCTGTATTGCTATTTGGCTTATGCAATGTACCAACTACTTTCTAGAGAGCTGTAATCAGCATCTTTAGTGACATATCACATGATTGTATGGAGATATATATGGATGACTTTACTACATTTGGTGTCACCTTTGAGGAATCCCTAAAGAATTTGGAAAGGGTACTAATCAGATGAAAGGAACACAAATTATCTCTCAATAGTGAGAAATGCTTCATGATGATGCAAGAAGGCATAGTGCTGGGACATTTTATCTCCGAAGCTGGAATCTAGGTAGATCTTGCAAAAATAGAGGTAATTCTCACACTACCTATTCCTACAAAGCATAAGGATGTTAGGTCTTTCTTAGGACATGCTGGCTACTACAGGAGGTTTATCCAAAATTTTAGTCAAATAGATAGTCCTCTGTATACTTTTCTTACCAAAGAAGCCAAATTTAATTGGACAAAGGAATGTAATGAATCCTTCCTGCAGCTTAAGAAACTATTGACAACTGCACCCATACTTAGGGGTCCTGATTGGACTTTGCCATTTCACATTCATACATATGCTTCAGACTACGTAATCAGTGTTTTCCTAGGACAAAAGTCCAGTAATCTAGAGAATGCAATTTACTACATTAGAAGGAGCCTCCATGGACTAGAGTTAAACTATACAATGATGAAGAAAGAATTACTAGCAATAGTTTATTCTTTGAACAAATTATATCATTACATAACTATCTATCCTATTTTTGTTCATACTGACCATGCAGTAATAAAATATCTCATGAAAAAACTTGCTATTATAGGCAGGTTAGAAAGATGTCTTCTTCTTTTACAGGAATTTGACATTACTATAGTTGACAAACCTAGCAAGGCAAATGTAGTAGCTGATTAACTATCCAGAATTCACCATGCTGAAGAAGACACTACTCTAATAGATGATGCATTTCCAGACGATCATTTGTTTCATATTGCTGTCCAAAGTCTGTGGTATGCTAACATAGCTAATTACTTTGCAGCTAACAAAATTCCAACACATTTTTCTTACAAGGATAGGACACTGTTTGTTGAGAAAAGCTTTAATTTCTCTTGGATTGATAACATACTATTTTACACTGGACCTGATCAAATAATGAGAAGATGTGTGCGAGAAGATGATACATATGACATTCTCCATGATTGTCATAATGAATCATGTGGGGAACACTTTGCAACAAAAAGGACAGCCCAAAAGATTTTAACAACTGGATATTACTGGCCTACACTTCACAAGGATGCAGCCAACTACACAAGGAAATGTGATAAATGTTAGAGGATGGGCCGACCAACTAGATTAGATGAAATTCCCCTAAATCCACAAGTGGTGGTAACTCTATTTTACAAATGAAGCATGGACTTCATTGGTCCAATAGACCCTCCATCCAATGGGAAGTCTTACATCCTAGTGTGCACTGATTATTTGACCAAATGGGTCAAAGTAAAAGCTATGAAACATGCTCGGGATCATAAGGTTGCAGAATTTTTGTATGATGAAATTTTCACCAAATATGGAGTACCGAGAGAACTTGTAACTGACCAAGGCACCCAATTCACTTCCAATCTAATAATAGAGCTCGTGAAATAATATAATATCAGACATCAGAAGTCAAGCCCTTATCATCCTCAGGCCAATGGACAGGTTGAAGTTACAAATCAGGAAATAGAAGCCATCTTAACAAAAATAGTTCATTTACATCACTGGGACTGGAGTAGCAGACTATCAAAAGTCATCTAGGTGTATAGAAAAACCTAGAAAACCACTACAGGGTTCACTCCATTTGAGTTGTTATATGGAAAAGCAGCCATGCTACCCATTGAATTTGAACACAAAACTTTGTGGACAGCATTGGAGTTAAATATTGATATTCCTGCAGCACAGAAAGACTGATTGATGCATCTCAATTCCTTGGATGAAATGTGCAAATCTACCCTGGAGTGAACTGAAATAGTCTAGAAACAAAGGAAAAAGTGGCATGACTCACATACTAAGAACAAACAATTTCAAGTTGGCGATTGGGCATTGCTATACGATTCAAGATTCAAGGAAATACCAGGCAAGTTGCAAACAAGATGGTTGGGGCCATATGAAATAAACCATGTCTTCACAAATGGAGCCATCCAGTTGACCATAATTGATCTAGTACATTTCAAGCTATTAGTCAATGTGCATTAGCTAAAGTTGTATCACCAACCTCAAACAAAACAAGACTTCCTGCAGCAGTTCTGACAACAAATTTCAAATGAGCAACAGGTAACACTTCGTGCAGCAGAGGGTGCAAACCTTCTTCCTACAGCTCTTCAATAGAATTCCATCGAGCATGTCCATAATAAAAACTTTGTGCTTACATTAATTTCATTCCTCCATTCACTTTCCACTTCTTCTTTCCAACTCATCTCATTTCTCTATCTTCCACCCACCCACCTTCCACGTCATCAAACTTTTCTTTTCTTTTCTTTTCTTTCAATAAGAGTCGAGTACACTAACGCAAGCCACCGCCACTTTCATTCCATTCTTGCCACCTTTTTCTAGCACATGCAAAGATCAAATGAAAGGTACAATCTTTTCAAAAAAAATCCATTTTTAGCGCATGGATTTCGATGATTATATCTAGTACTACAATAAATATATCATTGCGGCACTAAGCCAGTTCCGTTCCTCGTGCCAAGTTTGTCAAGTATGGACACTTCTCAATGTTTCATAGGGGGGAGGGAAGTGTATTAATTCCTAAAATATCATTTCTATTTACTCCTACAAGATTTAACGTCATCTCAAATTTTTACTTTGCCTTTATCTCATTAACGGCCATTACTATATCGCACAACTATCATACCTTTATTCCCAAATTATCTCTGATTGTTAGACCTGATGTAACTTATAATTAAGTTATGTGGAAACCCATAGTAAGAACTATAATTTATCTTGTTAAAATACATCACCATTGTTCATGCTGAGGATAATAGAGGAATTCAGAAGAAAGCCCATAGTTTTTCAAAAATGAGTAGTCTAAAATTCAAGGAACAAGGCATTTATCTACTACAGAGCAGACAAATTGAAAATTGGAAAGCACAGATGGGAGGCCAGTTACAAAGACACAAGTTGGTAGTACATGGTGTGTTACTTTCAGATGTTGAAGTGGTAAGAAGGTTTAATGCATGTGGCTGGTTAGGGTATTTCTTAAAGTTAACAGAATTTGATGAGGACTCAGCAGATGAATTTGCAAGTACATTCGAAGAAGGGAAAGCAACTGTATGGGGATTGACAGTGGTCACAACAGAGGAGTGGATAGTAGAAGTTACTAGATTACCAATGGTTGGAGAGCACTACCCTAATGTTCATGATGCCAAATTAGCTAGGGCTCAGTTCACCCTACCAAGCGACCCTCAATTGGAGATTAACAAACAAGGGTGCAAAAGAATGTCTATCCCTCCGCCGTATAATGAGTTGGCTATGCATATTATCATCTATTTTACATGTGAAGGGAGATTTTCCAATTTGCATGCACATCATTTTAAATTACTGAGTTATGTAAGGCATAATCTACCAGTAAATGTTCCCAATTTCTTGTACAATATGCTATGCATTAGTGCTAAGGAGACCCAAAAATGAAATGTCAATTTTGTCACCCACCATGCCCTAATTAAATTGTTAATAGAAATATCTCTTAGAGATGCATCTCCCATGGCATGGTTAGAATTTTTCTAGCATAAAACCCTACAACCACAGGTTAACCCTAATGTGCAATCTGGTCATGATGCAATACCAATTGACCCAGCCGATGAGCAAGATACCCAGGGGGCAGAAACTGAAAATCTGCAAGAAAGTATGTCTTTACCTTCTCATGGGAGCAATGTACCCACTTCTTCCTGAACCAAAGGAAAATGAAAATTAAAGGGAGAAACTTATGTTCCTGCAGCCAAGCCACAAACCCTTGCTACTTCAAAGGGGAAGAAGAGGAAATCGGTTCCTACAGTAGAGAAGCTGAAGAAGGATATTAAGTAAAAGGTTGTAGAGATTGAAGAAACCCCTATGAGAAGAAGGCCTACAATGAGAGGGAAACTCCCTAGAGTGTCCTCAGAAAGCCAACCTACTTCTCTTTTGCAATTTGATGAACAACCCAATGTATAAATCATTATGGATGACTCCCCAAGTTAGTCTGCAGTTCCAGACTTTCCTCCACATTCAACAGAAACTTATGAAGCTGAACCTAATGTTCACCAAAATAGTCCCCAGGAAATCCATCAGGATATTCTAGACAAAAATGAGGAGAGTGCCTTAGTAACCCATCAGTCAACCTACACAGAAACTACCCTAGTTCCCTACAACAGAACTTGGTTATTAATTTTATTAGAGCAGTCATGGAAGGAACAAAGGAGGTAGAGTAACTAGGTAGAGGATTGTGGCCCAATCACCTTGTAGACGCTTCTCTTTGGATTACATAATAAGTATGTTTTAACAGCTTTATGGGGAGAAGAGAAAAAGAAACTAAAGAAATTCATAATAGAGTAAGGAGATGAGATTATAGAATTGAAAGAGCAATTGGAAAAACAGAAACAAAAGATGGATCATGCCCTCAAATTGGCTAATCAAATAATTGCATGTAGACCACCTCTTAGGGTTTATACCATCTGTTTGAAAGAACAGTTCCTCTTGTTCCAACTAATGATGATCATTAAAGATATAGACTCTGAGTTCAAGTCAGCCCAAGAATTGTATGGCATTTACTAGACCCTTCCCTCATGGCAGCAAAATCTACTTTGTGAACTGCACATGCATAACTTCATCATTATAGTAGAGACTAAGTGGAACCCTTTACTTTATATAGGGGATGTACACCTAAGGGCATTAATGTCCTGGATGCACAATGAAGCCAACTATGATAGACAGCTAGAAAACTATAGGGAACAGGAGAAAACAAAGCTATTACCATTAAGAGTAGAGAGAAGCAAGCCAGATATACTCCTCAGAGATTGGCTCAATTTGACATATGGAAAAATTAAGGAGGAAACCAGGGATAACATTTTTGGGATTCGAAGAAAGGTCTATGTAGAGTATGATGGTTTGTCTTACTTCATCTTTTAGAGAGCCCTGGCTGGTGCCAAAAGCAGATGGGGTAGGTTATCCGAAGCATTGAATAAATCTAAACCACATAGTCCTATCAATCTCCAAGCAGCTATTCAAAGAGCACCAAAATACATGCAACCGGGAAGGAAAATTAGATAGGAACTCTGGTGTCCACTCACCATGCAGCCACCAATGCTCCTTTGGCCACTGTATGACATCAATACTAACAGACTTGACCGACTACAGGAGGATCATAGAGTGGATGTCTGGGAGAAGACAAGGGTGTTTTACTACACTTTCAAGAGCTAGAGGTGAGGGAGGATAGAGGTTGGAGATTTCAGAGCAACTACCAAAAGATGTAATGCTTGAGGACAAGAATTCATCTTACCAGGGGGCAGATGATGAGACCATTTACTGTCTCTATTATATTAATATTTATACTCTATTTTTAAGTATTACTAGAATAATCATGGACTTATAATCAGTTGAACTTATATCAAAGTATAGATAGAACCATTAAACCTATGGGTAGAATAGATATGTCATATTGTGCCAATATTATATATATGTTGTAGTATTTCATATAATAATCAGAATGTGTGTTTTAATATCTGGATCAATTTGATTAAGATACTTGTATGAATATCTTTGCATGATAACTAACCTGCCAGGAAATAGGAGCCGCTTGGGAGTGGTCGAAAGCATTCAAAGAGAATGATAAAGACCAGGTGTGAGCAGATAACCATCATGTCATTAGAAGACATGGATACTACAAATGAGGAGCCACTATTTCATAAATGCATGAACAAAGTGCTGCTATATTCCTTCTGCACTTCCAGCATGTTGACTCGGTCACCCAAACTTCGTTGCATATGTCGTGGGCTGTTGTGTTTACTATTTTTTCTCTCTGGCGTAGTTTCAGTTAGATGGTTCCTTTTCTATTTTAGAATAATGAAGTCAATCCTCTATTTATAGGGAGGAGACTTTTATTTTGTAAGTTCAGATATTTTGGAATACAATGTTCCGATTGTATCTTGCACAGCAAGTTCATTTTCAGTTTTACATACCAATCTCATGTAATCAGTTCTTGGAACATAATGATGTGACTTTTGGTTTATCTTTTGTGTTAATAAATTAGTAGAAGCCGACCAAGGGGGCCCACTTGGGAGGTGGATTAGAATAGATTAGAGTAGATTTACTTTCTACATTTCTAGCATTCTATATGGAAGATTACAGTTTCTTCCTACAGCATTGTACTTTGTGAATGTTCCTGTAGCACCTGCAAGGATAGTTATAGTGGATTCTCTAGGTTGAAAGAATAGGCTTAAGTAGAGTTTCCAATTTGTAGTGTTAATTTCAGTAAGGAGTAGGTGTGTTTCATTTCCTGCAGCCCAAGTATAGATTCCTTTCATGTATTTTACTTTCCTGCAGCATAGGTAGAGTGACTCTTTAAGGAACTTAGTTCACATACTGTGTCATACCATTTCAAGTATATCTCCCTGGGTTGACAAACTAAATGCACCTCATGGTGGGAGAAGTGATCCTTAGATTGAATAAAATATTCCTAAGAGAGGCTTTGGGCATGATTACAATGCACCTATTGTGAGGCGGTTCAAGCATAATCTCCTAGCATTATTGTCATTCCTAAAACATCAAACAAATGTTCATTTTAAGAAGTCTTCCATGTGGGTTCCTATTTTAAGAAATCAAAAACAAGACGCAAGCACAATGTTTTGCATTCTATCGATCAAAGGCAACCTGAAAAACCAATTTGTGAGTAGTTTGTGTTTTAGTCTTATTGGACAATGTTCTGCAAACCATTGCTAGGTTGTACACAAAAGATAATCACATGAACATCAAAGCCAAAGATTAGTCCACATTATCAAAATCAGAAAATTAGAAAACAGATCACATATTCAGAAAGTAGACAGAAAATCAAGATATGAACGTTTGAAAATAGACTGCAATTTAAAAAATGCATATGGTGAATGCCAAAAATTTGAAAGTCTTGTTGATGTCAGCAATCTGCGGGATTAAATTTGATGGTCCCGTGGCCATCACAAAATTTGAAAATCACTACACAATGACGGGTAAAATGACGTCAAATTTAAGATACAAACAAATCTTGTGTGGCAAAGAAAAAGTGACCGGGCGCCTTCATGGGTAATGAAGTGGCGGATGACGTGCCCAAGTGCCACATTTCCATTGTTCATATGCCCGTTTGGAGGGCTGAAATGGGTGGCAAAGGAGTTGTACTCTGTTGGACTGCACTACAGGAGATGGGTTGTTGTGTTGAGATCGGCAACGCTGTAGAGTAGGAAGGAGAAGGTGGGAGAGGGTTTGATGTGCAATGGAGTGCGTTTTGATGCACGGTGGGAGGAGATGAAGTCTGCGAAGGTTGTAGGGAGTGGCGCGAGGGGATTGGTGTTAGTGGAGGGTTGGTTGCACAGGGATGGAGTGCGAACTATGGAGGAGGAGCTATGCGGTGGTGTGGTGGTGGAAGAAGGTGGGAAGTGGGAGGTGTTGTTGGGGAGAGGAGAAGATCTGTGCATGGCTATGGCGGGTGAAGAGGTAGGTAGAAGGTGGGCGGTGAGGGTTAGTTGAGGTGTTGGTGGGGGAAGAAGGATAGGGAGCGCGTGGTAGGGTTTAGTTAAACGTTTAGTCCCACATTGAGTAACTATATGTGTTTTATGACATTAAAATATGAAAACCCATGAAAGCTACTTTGAAGCGAAAGATAAGGCTAGGCTAGGGGTTTCATGCAACACGTTGAGCTAATTAAATGTATACATTAAAGATTTTGTAGTCAAAGCAGAAGATAGAAGATATTACCGTAATGTTTGAAAAATAATAATTTTTTAAAAAAATTCAAAATATTTGCCTCAGTATGTGTGTAAAACCTTATAAAATATGCCTTGGTTTATGTGTAGAAGGTCGTACGACCTCTATTTGCAAAAAAAAATTGTGACAGATTCAATTTTGAGCAAAGGTAGGCATATTTATAGTCGTTTCACACCGAAACAATGACCCGAACGCAATGGTGGACTCAAATTTTTCTCAAAATGAATGTATAAAATGACACAAAATAGAATTGATAGAAATGTAAAGTATGAGGCCATAAATTAATTTTTCTGCCCCACGGTGGGTGCCAGAAATGTGCATGCTAAAAGTGGCCTTCTTAATTAGCAGTACACTTCAAACATAGTAAAATAGCGTTAATTAAAAATTAGGATCCTTTGTGAAGGAAAAGAGTTTCTCTTTTATAGAAATATCTCTCGAATCGACAGTCGAGATCGAACAAAAAGTGTGGCTCAGATTCGATTGAAGAAGCACAATCCATGTGCAAGTGATTCGATTGGTCGAGAGAGTCAGTTGACTAAACTAACTGATCAGTTGTTTTGGAAACTTCCATATTCAGTTTTCAGTTAACTAAAATGTTTCCAAAATGATAAACAGTGGAGAATTAGTTAACTAAGTGGAACTGGATTGTTTCCAAAATGATAATCAATCAACTAAATTTGATGATGTCATATGCATTTTTAATAAATTAATTGATTTTGGATGCACATTTATGTTTTTATAATTAATTTAATTCCTTTTTTATTTAATTGACAATTTTGTAATTTTTATTTAATTAATATGTCATAATATCAATTAAATAATTAACATAGGATATATTTGCCAATGTAATGTGATTTTAGGAATTAATTAATTAATTAATTAGGTACGATGATCGATTAGGACCTAGGGTCTAGGTCGGATCAATTCAAATTTGAGGACTTAGAATAATCAAGATTAGGGTTTCTTGATTAATTGTTGAGATTGGGGGTCTAGGGTTTAGGTGACCATTTTTAGGTGATTACAGTGCTAACCATGTTGTCCTTGATATAGATGGTTTGATCAAGGTGGTATAGGTGTCCACCATAAAAAAAATATCAGTCTTATATTTTTCTACCATTTTTTCTGGTATCCTCATCATTTTCTGCATTCTATCCTTAAATCTACTAAAATACTCATCCATGACCGATGTAAATTTGTCACCTACTGACTTGATGAATTCACTAATTTTAATTCTCAGTGGTCGGGTAGTATCCCAGTTGACATTACCGATAGATGGAAAGAAGTCTTGAAACTATAAAAACATGAAGATTAGAAGTGATCCAAACTAACATGAATTGGAATTTACAGACCTGATTGTCCTCAAGTTCTCATCTAATTGCTTCAGTTGAAGCTTGGATAGATCCAACTGTAGACCCTTCTTCACAATCTTGTAAGTAGTGTCAACTGCTCTGCATGCAATTCTATTCATTCTGTTGGCTTGGAATATCTTGTATCCAGCACACATGCACCAAATTTCAATTCTTGATTGGTGATGGAATTTACCTTCAATCCTCTGTCATCTCATTCTGCACCTGTATTCTTTTCTATGTCAGGGCGAGGAGGATGTTTGAGTACTTTTTCCTTGTCGATTGTTGGATAACTGGTCACTGCATGTATGACATCCTTGGTGATCAGTTTTGGCTCATCAAGCCACATCTTTCGGTCATGCACTCTACTTAGCACTATCTAGATCCACTCATTTTTAAACTCCTTCGGGAACATTAGGTCATTTTTCATCCCTTTAACCTCAATGTGTGTATGCTCATCCTTGATGGTTTCATCTGTGCAAAGCTTCTTGTCAGCTTCTTCAACTTCAAGATCATCTATTTCAGTGATCTTGCAATGTATATATGATCCAACATCCTCAATCTGTAAAACCCTAGGTGGTATTCCTAAAAATGCCCCAGTGTCGTCAGGTTGCAAAGAAACCTCTGGATAGATTTTGTATTTAGGTTCTTCACAAGTGGATTTTTTGATTAGATTAACCTTTTTATCCTTGGCATTCTTGATCTTGGTTACACGGGATGTGGTTGACATGATTTTGCAAATTTAGGGCTCTTCCCGTAAAACAAACTATGAGCTCGGTGATTCTAGTTACTCACTTGTTTTCCTGTAGCTATTAAAGATTGGAATCTAAATGCCATGAATCTACTTGGAATGCTCTGCAATCTGGTCGCTCAGTTTTGTTCTTCTATGTTCTTCACTCTATTTCTCTCTTAGTCACTTTGTGAGTAAATGAGCTATTTCGTCACCTTTTTATAAATGATGCCCTAAGTGGTGCAACAAATTCTCTACCCACTTATTGGTGTTTGAAGATGGAGTCACTCGGGTATTACACACACTTCTAGCTCGGGGTAAGTGACAACTCACTTGACCTTTCATAGGTTTACCGACAGTGCTTTGTAAGTGGCAAAGACTTCAATGTCTTTTACATGATTACCAACAGTACTCGATTTACTCTAACAACTTAGCTTTTGTATGTACACCGACAATTCTTAGTAAGCATTGACCAATGGGATTGCATTCATAGATTTATAAAAGTAATGCCATAGTGCATCTTTATTCATTCTAGTTTGGCATTATATCAATGTATAAAGCAACTGATATAAAGTATAACTTGGTATAGTGCAGTTCCATACTTACTTTTTATGCTTAGGTGGGGGTGGTGATATCACCAGATCCATTGGATAAGGTGTCACCAACTGTATTGTTTAGTCCAGCATCATCAGTGTTTGTAGCTTTCCTCCACATTTTGTTTCTCTTCTTCCTAATGTCTTAAATGGTATGTCCATTGGTAAAAGTGCTTATCTATGTCACTCAGTCTCTGTAGTCCTTGCTTAGATGACCAACTTTATGATAGTGTAAGCATGTCATTCTAGGGTTAGTCCATCTTCTAGACCTTCTCATCCATTTCCTCATGTAGTTTGTAGCTATGTGACCATATCTACCACATGTTTTGCAATTTTTCCATGTGTTGTAATTGTTGGAAATATAGATGGAGTAACTGAGAGGGGAGGGGTGAATCAGTTACCACAAAAATAAATCCACAAGTCCCTTAGATGTCTTCAATATATACTGATGTTACTCGGTAGATTAACTTATCATTATTCATTAAACATTCATAGTTATTGACATGCATAAAACAAATAGCATAAACACAAGTAACACCAGATATAACATGGAAACCCAATTTGGGAAAACCACCA
>MU223712.1:213732-232093 GCA_018584345.1 Thuja plicata | reverse complement strand
TCTGAGCTCGGTAGACTCGGTTAACTGCCTTGCTGAACATTCTGAGCTCGGTAGACTCTGTCTAATGACTGATATGACATTTGTGTAACATCAAGGACAATACACAATTAAAAAATTGTTTCCAACAGTAATCCCAAACATATGATTTACTGACTCTTCTCAGTTGATAAGTAGTTTCTTGTTCTTTAGGCTTCCATGGTTTCCTTTTCTTCTTCCTACATTCAAGAGATGTGTGCCCATTAATTTTGCAAGTAGGACAGTATTTTTCCATGTAGGTTTCCTTCTTTGGTTGTATCACCTTATATTTACATTCATATGCTTTATGTCCTTTCTTGTTACAATTATAACAATTTCCAATGAATGTAGAAGTGGATTTAGGAATACCTTTACTTTTTCTTCTGCAAACATTTAATGTGTGGCCTGGTTTTCCACAGTGATTGCATGTCTTCTTTCTTGGTCTTAGATTTGTGTAGACATTCTTTGGATCAGCTTGGTATGGTGATTCTCCATGCTCAGTATACCCTAGTCCGCTACTGTTGTTGACTCTTCTTTGTCCATCCAAAAAATCATCTATTCTTCTTGTAATTTCTTCAGCTCTCTTGATCATATCATTGTGTTGTTGCTGAATTATTACTTCATGCTTAAGCTTTTCATTTTCTTCTCTTAGCTCACCAATAGCTTCTAAATTTCCATTGAGTTCTATGTTTAGTCATTTTTCTTCCTGACTCATAAGAACTATATGAATGGTGATCTCATGATGATTTTCAGTAAGTCTTTGTATTTCTGATTCTCTTTCTTGTAGCTTTTTAATTATCTTCCTCCTATCATCAATAACTAGTTTTCTTTCCTTCTCAGCTTGTCAATAATTATTCATAACCTCAATCATCATTACCATCTATGTCTCTTGACCGATTTTTAGTGATTTCACTTGTCAAGCCAGATGTTGATTGATTTCATTTAGACTTGTAATGCTTCCTTCAGATGTGTCTGATGTATTGCACGATGTAGCTCCTATTGACTCAAATAAGTCAGGTATCTCTTCTTTGTGATAGTTTATGTCATTACAGCAAGATTCCATTACCTTTCTTTCAATTAAGCTCTCTCATCTTCACTCTAGCTTCTTTATATTTTTCATAGAAGATTTTTTCTCTAACTTCTGATTCTCAATACTCTTGTCTAGCTTATACCTTTCCATTGTATGATCTTTTCTCTTAAGTATTTAAACTTTTCCAAATAAGAGATCTAGCTATGATACCAATTGTTAGAATAATGGAATGGTGTGTACTAAGAGGGGAGGGGTGAACTAGAACCCTTAAAAAATTTAGTCAATTAACCTTAATCCTTTAGTAATCAAATCCTTGCATTACCGACCATATGTGCTATTCTTATCTTATGCATGTTATATCAATTCATAAACTTAATTTACATGTAAACATTCATAGAAACATTCTGTAGACACCTAAAAATGGTTCAATGTGTGTGCCCCCTTTTAACATGTCTTCTATATTGTGTGTTTTATCTTTATCATTCACTAATATTGTGTCATTCTTCTGTGTCATCAATTACTAACATTTCTCTCATTTTGGCCAAATTTATCATCTTCCTAAATCAATCCAAGATCATTCCAAACTCTTTTGATTCCAAACTCATATTAATGTATTATCAATCTCTTTCAATCAATCCTCTGGCATTTTCAAAGTTCATCAATGCCTTATTATCATTTAATTCCTCCAATAGCATTGTCAAAGTTCATCGACGCTATTTAATCATCAATCATCATTTCGAGAGCATTGGCAAAGTTCATCGATGCCTTGCTGACACTTTCACATTTCAGGAGCATTGTCCAAGTTCATCGATGTCTCCCTATCTTTATTTATCCTCTAGCGTCATCCAAGTTTATTGATGTCATTATATCATTTCCAATTATTATTGTGAGAGTATTGTCAAAGCTCATCGATGCCTCGTGATTTCCTAAACTATTCTAGAATCATCAGAATTGATCCTAATCCTTATCAATATTATCAAAATCAATTCAATTGCACATTAATGCCTTTGACTTTCCAATAACCCTCTAATATATCCTCTTGGGATGAATAACCTAAGGTTTGTCCCTATTCTTTATGAATAAATCATATTTATTCATTCTTATCCTAAGTCTTCACAATTAATTAACTTTTAATTAATTAATTGGCTAATTCTAATTTATGGGATTTTATAATTTCATAAATACTAATTATTGATTTGTGAGGAAAATTAATTTATTTATTGAATTAAATCCTCCTAATCCTACCTAATTTTTCATATCCCTTAATTGTGGTTCACATCCCTATTAAGGTGCTTCATGATATCTCCCATATATCTTCAATATTTCTTTATTCAATTTCCCCCTAATCATGCTTCCAAAATCCTACCTTCTTTTCCCTCCATTGTGCATTGAGTTTATACATTCTAATTCACCTAATTGCTTTTCATTTTCTATAAATTGAGATCCTTTCCTCTCTTTCAAGTTAGAACCACTATCTCCTAGTATTCTCACTATCAATTTGTGCTTTCAAGTTCTTTGTGCAATTGTGTTATTGTCAAAGAGAAACATAATCTACCTCTATGGAGAAGAAAGGAGAGCATTTGAGCATCATTTGAAGGGATTTCTTACGTTTTAATTGCATATTATTTGTGAATTCCTATTTTAATGGCTCTAATGTTAGATTAGATAGGTTAGCATATTGTTTAGGGTTTTTGGTTACCTAGATATGTTTTTCATGCCTTTTTTTGGTCTTACATTTGGTGAACCTGACGTGAAACATGCCTAGCTGATTATATTTTTGTGTTTTTGTGCATTTTGCAAGTTCTAGAAGAGTTTTGCGTAGGTGGTTACAGGTTCTGCGCACGTGGTTATAGGTTCTGCGCACGTGGTCATAGATTCTACGTAGGTGGTTAAGTCCTACGCAGTTGGTTGCATGTCCTACGTAGTTGGGACCTAGACCTACATAGTTGGCTGCTTAGTTGTGTATTTGGTCACCAACCTATGTACTTGGTTATCTAGGATGGTTCTTTAGGGCTTAGGATCAATATCTGTAAGTTTAGGAAACATTTCTGCATTTCATGCTTTCTTTTATGATTTTCATCTGTTACAAAGTTAAAATGGATCCTAAAGAATGAAAATGAACCCTAAATTTTTTAATGAACCTCATATTTCAATTTTCAAGTCTAAAATGAACTCTCACATCTGATTTGGGCTCTTAAAATGAACTTCATCTATTTTAGGGTTACATGCAATCAAGGTTCTTCCGATTTCAATCAGAGTCACAATCTAGCCTAACTAGGGGTTCAAATGGAATAAATTATGCAAAATCAAGTTGTTTAAGTTGATAAGGACTCTAAAATGAGCATGCACATTTGATCTGGAAATCTAAAATGAACTTTGAACTAGTTTAGGATCAAATGCAGATTTCTTGTTTAAGGTGTTCCCAAATCGGTTTAATGCACACAAAAGATAATTAGGGTTCCAAATTGATTTCAATCTCTCCAAATAAATCCTAAATGGAATAAGAAATGAACCCTAGTTGTATTCATGATAGTCTTACATTCTTAGATGTGGAAAAAACCTTTGATTTTGCAAGTTTTCACCACTTTTTACGCTTCTAATCAATTGTTGCGCACTTGGTTCTAGGTCGTGCATAGGTGGTACCCTAATTTTGCATAGGTGGTAGTCTAATTCTATGCACATGGTATTCTGATTCTACTTAGGTGGTCAGAAGTTGTGCAGGGGGTAGTCTCATTCTGCGCAGGTGGTACCCTGATTCTACGCAAGTTGTAGTCTGATTCTGCGCAGGTGGTTAGAAGCTGCACAGGTGGTAGTCTAATTCTGCGTAGGTCATACCCTGATTTTGCATAGGTGGTACCCTAATTTTGTGTAGGTGGTATCTTGTTCCTATGCAGGTGGTAAAATGGATGTTTTTCATGCAAATTTCTGATTTTCTCCATTCCTAAATCTGTTTCTGCACTTGGTATACTGGATTTCTGTGTTACTGAGGATTTGTGTAGCATTTTGGAAATCATGGGATGAAGAATGAATCATAAAAATACTAATTATTTTGATGCATGACATTTGTAGAAGACCTTGTGTGTCTTCTAAAACTTTCATGTGTGTTTTTAGTCGTTAGAAAACACTTCAGCTTGGTGCTTAAAAAGAATCATTTTGTTTATATGTCTGAAGTGTCTTCTAGTTTTTTGTAATCCCAAGGAATTATATGGATGTATCCTCTCCCCTCACCTTCATGTATCTTTGGTGTAAGATAAATCCATGCAAATCCTTTAGTGTGGCTACCTCCCGAGTGCTTTAACAGAGCCGGTGAGAGTGGATTTCCCAACCGGTAATAGACTAAATCCAATCCCTTTCAAACTAGTATATAAAAGATGTCATTGTGATTAATCTCATAGTGAAAAAATGTTGAATATTTTATACTGGGAAGAAGATCTCCCTCAGCACCCTTGTGGTGTGTAAAACCCTACACAACGTAACTTCTGTAGGTTGGGAGACCTCCATAATAGAGCTAATTTGCCACACGTATAACCACCTAAATGGATGCCCTCACTAAAATCTTTGTTTTAGTATCCAAAAACCATCTATTTGTTGGCACGAAAGGTACGATACCAACTAAGACACCCCACATTTTTGCTGGCTCTTAGTAGAGACAACATTCCCTTGGTAAGTGATGACACTTGGGATTTGAAGCTTGGTGTGCCTAAGAAGTGAGTGCACTATAAGGAGGAGTCCATTCCTCCAAGATTATAAGGTCTGCTATTAGTAAGCATAGCTAAACTTTGTTCAAGTGGGGATTCAACAGATATTGTCCTTTCCATCCTTAGGTTTTGATGTGTATGTTTCAATTTTACAACAGCCATTCTACACAACGTGTCTTGTGTGGGTGTTTCAAAATTTAAAAGATAAATTTCAAAAACACTCCTAAGCATTCTATTCTCATGCCAAACATTCCAAATGTTCTATTCTATTCTCATGCCAGACATTCCAAATTTCAAAAAAAACATTCCCAAACATTCTTGAACACTTTGATTCTTCCAAAACACCTTGTTTCAAAAACCCTGTGAACATATGGAGACCAAAAACATTTATCTTGGAGCCTTGTGGTTTGCTTCATTCTTGCATATTCATAGCATAATCCATTTTGCATACATTGCATTAGTCTCCTTTCATTTTAAATCTTAATCCTCTTGCATTAATCTCACATCATAACTACATATTTTCCTTGCAAAATCCTCATACTTGTTAGAATATCTAATCTTTACTTATATTTTAATTAGGAGATTCATTTGGAATCCCTACATGTATTTTGTCCTCTAGTGGGAGGACAACTCTTTTTATGTAATTCCTTAATAAGGAAAGTAGTTTATTCCTCCTTAAGAGGACTTTGACACATGTCACACACATTTATGAATGGTGGCATTCATATACTTGGGAGTTACATTCCAACTCCTCTCTCTCATCTCTATTTAAGAGATGCTCCTCTCTCATTTCTCGTAATGCAAGGATGAAGAATGATCCATTAAGAAGTTATTGTAATGTGCATCTTGCACTCTCTCTCTCTATTTTCTCTTTAGGCTATGGCCTCATTCATAATATCACAAAGCGGTTTTTCTTTGCTTTTCCCCTTATAAAACATCTTGTCTCTCTTGCCTTTGACTCGTTTGATGAATGCTCTTAGATCTGGTCCTCATGGTAAATTTCTCCATTTTTTTACTCTCTTGGATTTTCTATGTTCCTTTGATCTTCCATTGTTATTTCTTACAATACTGCATTTAGATCCTCTTCAAAAACTTTGTAAAATCCCAAAGGAATTGAAATTTTAGGGTCTTATCTTATGTCATTGAAGAAAGAATCTTGACTTGGTCCTTTTTTTCCCTATATCAAATTTCCCCCTATCAGTTGGTCTCACTCCATCTTTGTCATGTTGGAGTGGACCTAATCCCTTTTTATCCCTTTATCAAATTGATCCCTTTTAAAGTCAATATTCCTATTCACTTTCCTAAGGTTAGGCTCTTAGGTTTGCAATTTCCAAAGATTTTTCAAATCCAAAAAAAATCAATTGCATTAAGCCATAGGTTGATTTGCATTCTCTCATCCAAAGTCCAAATTTGCATTTTGCATAAACTCATTGCATACCTTAAGCTGCATTTTCAGCCTCAAAGTCCCTCAAAAAAATTCAAAAAAATCTTGCATTTGCATATAGGCATCATGTCGATCTTCACAAGGTTACAAGCATCCAAAAGGAAACAAGACACTTATCAACCCATTTTTCCATCACAAGGAAAATCAAAATTATCTTTTGATCAAAAACAAGATATACCTTTGCAACAAAAAGCCTTTGATCCGAGACAAATGACTTCAACACAACCGAACAATCAATTGCATCAAATCCATGCACACATGATTAAAAAGTTGCAAACAAAATTACACAAAGAAAAGAAGATCTTGGAAGAGAGGGTAGAAAAGATGATAAAGAGTAGAAAGGAAATGGCCAAACTCCTTGGATGTCCAAGTGAATCTTTTGGTGAAATTGGCACACAATCTCTCATTGAGAAATCAAAGATACCAAAACCTATTTTACAACTCAATGAGGAAAATGAAAATTTAACAAAGACCAATTCAATCATGTGCAAGAGACAACATTTTTCAACCAAGTCCCAGATTATGGTCAATTCAATCAAGTTTCCAATCAGTCTCCATGTACTCAAATTTCAAATCAATCATTCAACCAAATTCCCAAAGAAATCCTTCAACCAGATTGTGGCATTATTCAACTAGGTCCACCACCAATTTACGAACCAATCTTCATTCCAATGCAACCAAGTAATCTTCAAACAATTTCACAACCTCGTATGCCAATCATGTGAACAAGACAGTCAATGCCAAGATCACAAATAGTAACATTGCATGAGGGACCTTTTGTGTCCTCCAATTCACCACCATGGTCTTATCAAACAAAGACAAGTTCAAGTGTGTCACCTTTTGAACATTGATCAAGCATAAGAAATGAAAAACCTATTGTGGAACATTTTCAATCACCAGATTCTTTCCAACCTATAAATAATGATTTGGTATCACTAGCAAGATCAGCCAAGAAGAAAAATTTCAAATTAAAACTTTGAAAGGTTTTTGCCAAAAAATGGATCCTATAAATGAAAAGGATGAAAAAAATAATTCACCCATGTCTAGCAATGGCTCATCCCAACAAAGTCACATGGATGATATACCTACTTCCTCTCAAGAAATTAACCTTCAAGAAACATCCATGTTTCCCTCTAGTCCTTCATCCCTACAAAATTCACAAGAGCAATTTCCCCCATCACCATCAAGTGATTCTTCCAATAATGCAACCTTCCAATGGCTATCCATAGAAGAAATCCAAGCTAGTCCTATCCATAGCCCAAATTCCTTTATACCAATTCCACCATGTCCTCCAATTTCAATCAAGCCTATTCTTGAGAGTCTCATCCAAAGCCCATCTCTCTTGTGTCCAAACATTGACCCCTTTCAATAAACCCCCTTACATGTCCAAATGCATATCCCATGTCAAGATGATGATACAAAGCATGAAGAAACATGTCTAAAAACATATCAAGATCAAGATCCCAATGATGACCAATCCCCCCCCAATTTTTGAGCAAGAGTTCATTCCCCTTGAGCCTCATGATGATCCTATTATCCTTATCCCCCCTATCCAAAATGATCCTTTTCCACCTCAAGAGAGAAATATCCTTCCAAGTCCCATTCACCTTCCACTTCCTAAGCAATATCATGACTTCCCTTCCATTTCTTCCCATGATCCTATTCCAAGTCAAGATCAAGGTGTCCCTTCACCTTCATGTCCACCAAAATACCCTTCCATATCTTCATCTCCTTGTTCCAACCCTCCAAATTCCCCACAAGATCCTATCCTACTAGATGATCATGTCACTTCTCCTATTCCATCACAGGATCCCATTGTTCTTCCGAATCCCCCTTGTTATTCAATCACACATATGCAAGTTGTTCATGAACCCCTTAAACTTCAAAGGGGTTCCCTAGCTCTATCAATTCTATTCCACCTCATGGTCCTGTAAGTTCTTCCATATAATACACACCTTGTAATAATGGACTCACATCTTGTAGCAAGTATCCTACTGGTCAAAGCAAGCATTATCAAGTAAAAGGGTCAAACCTCCATGCAAAAGGTATATTGAAACCCTCTCATATCCAAGAAAATTCTAATGGCCATGGTCTTAATAATGAATCTACATCTCAAGTCGTTGGTATCCCTTCAAAATCCAAACCTAAACATATACCTCCCCCTTCAACCCTTTCATCCATCCTAGGACCATATATTCCTCCCTCCACTAGCTTGCAACCCAGTTATCCTTTCCCAAATACCAGTCAAAAAAGGCACACATCTTGGAGAACCTTCCATCCATCCAAAATTCCTCCATACAATTCCTATCCATCCATGACTTCCATTCCCTTTCAAAGAAATTTGGATGTCAAGAATAAAATCCACAAATCAAGAAATCCACATGCTATCAAGGATCAACATGTCCAGTATAATCGACATGTACAAAAAAACAAAAATGTGATCTTAAAAGAAAATTCCAAAAGGTCACCTAGGCCCATTGAGAAAAATATTAATTCAAAATCCATATGGGTTCCTAAATCTCTTATGCAATCACTACATTCTAAGGACCCACAAAATAATAAAAAATCAAAAAGCATGTGGATTCCCAAGAAGATCCTTGAAACACAGAGTCCCAAAGAAAAGTCCAAATTGGCATCCAAATTTTCTATTTCTCCATCTAAATGTCTTCCATCTTCCAAATCCATTTTGGGTCCTTGTGTCCCAAGATCCATATCCATTCCTTCATTAATCCTTCAAACTCCAAAATCTCTTTTTCCTCCATCACTCCATCACCACTCAAGTTGTGTGCCAATTGTGTTGTTGCACCCATATCCATCCATTCAACATACATCCTTCTTTCACTCCCTCCATCATCCAACACCTATTTTCTAACCTTTCATCCAACCTATCCAATCCTTTGCATAAAGCTTGTCTCATCCTTATCCAATCACCCACTTCATATCCCTTTGTCATTACCCTACCAACGTCTTTGCACAATATCTTTCAAAAGCACATTTCAAAGAGTAAGGCACTTGATTCCTCCGTCCATGTCATTTCATGCGTCTAGTTTTTTCCAAAAAGTCAAAAAGCCAAAAAAAAAGAGGTAAAAATTTTGAAAAAGAAAAAACATGAAAAAGGAAAAAGTTGCCTTGATGAAAACCTGGCAAACAGGCATCTTGTCAACACAAAAAAAAAAGACTCAAGAGAAATAAATTTTGTCCAGCAGTGAAAACATGGCAAGCAAGCGCTTTGGGCAAGTACCATGATGAAAACCTGGCAAACAGGCGTCATGTGTAATTCTATTAACTTCTTGCATTCCATACTTGGGGGCAGATTTTATCCATATTTTCCTATCATATCATACCCCTTTCATTATCTTCCAAGACCTCTATCATTTCCTCCAATATCCTATGGACATCCCTCATATCCTTTATCCTACCAACACCCATCTATCCCTTATCCCTGATTGATCTTGCATATCCTATCCATATCTTATCATTTTCAAGTTCATATCCTATCATTATCTTGTCTAGGTCCTAATATTGTCCTCTCCAATCCCTTTTTATTATTGATGAAAATAAGGACGTTCAATGCAAAACATGTTTTACAAAAAAAAACTCTTGACATGTCCATTCCCCGCATTCCATCCACTGCACTATTTTCATTACCCTATCATTGTCTTAACCAGTCCCTCCTCTTGGCACAAAAACATGTTATCACATTTCTTGGATATTCCTTGGAACCTAACAGATCTAATGCAAGTGACCTTTGGCCTTCATCCTTCTACCAGTCCATTTCTCCTTTCAAAATGTCCTTCCCTTGCTAAACACTGAGGGAAATTTCAAAAAATCCTAAAAATCCAAATAATAAGCTAAAAATCCAAAAAAATTGCATAATGTCCTAAAAACATCTCTAAAAATCAAATACGATCCTGAAAAAATCTAAAAATCATAAAAAGTCCTGAAAAAAGATCATCACAAAAAAATTCAAATATCTCAAAAATCCTAAAAATTGAAAAGCTTCTTCAAAAATCTACAATAAATTTGTACATACTTGTCCTTCTTTTGCGAAATGATCATCATTTTTGTAGACATCTGTGGTAGATTCATCATTCTATGGTTAACAAAATCATATTCTCACAAACGCAATATGAATCATTATGACTCAACATTCAACCTATTTGGACTTATTCAATCTTTCGATCTTTACTATCAATCAATCTGTCCAATTTATCAATCAATTATCCAATCAGTCAATTTCCAAACTAAGATATCAATCAAAGAACATTTAATGCAAGTAACAAAAGATCAGAATGGTTGTTGGCTCACATTTGTTTCAGTGAGTGTTTTATCTTTTATTGATTTTTTTTTTGATCATGTTCCTATGCTACTCGATGATATTATCTGAACTTGTGAGAGTAACCGGGATGGTTCATGATCAGTTTTTTCTTTGTCTTATACCTTTTTGATGATCTCATGAAATTTTGGGGAATGTCTGCTATATGCTTTAGGACGGAAAAGATCATCCTTTGTCTACATCGTGTTTTTTAATGCAAAACAATGGCTTTCTCACTCTATCTTTTGTGCCATGACGCACTGCATCCGGTTTTGCAATATCAAAATAAGCTCTTATGACATAATTGCACTTCTAAAAGCCAAAATATGTCTATCTTACTAACATTTATTCGTCTAATTTCTAATTTTTTCCTAAAATTTCTTCTGTGAATCCTAACAATCATCCTTCTTTTCAAAAAATTGTCCTCATATCAATTTTTGCACAATTTTCCGAGGGGGCATCCTTCCTCCATCCTATTGATCCATTGGGGCATGATTCTTAATTATTCTTTGACACAACGCTCATAATCGCATTATATCAAAGAATGGGAAAATGTAGACACTTAAAAGTGGTTCAATTCATGTGCCCCCTTTTAACATGTCTTCTATATTGTGTGTTTAATCTTTATCATTCACTAATATTGTGTCATTCTTCCATGTCATCAATTACTAACATTTCTCTCATTTTGGCCAAATTGATCTTCCTAAATCAATCCAAGACCATTCTAAACTCATTTGATTCCAAACACATATTAATGTATAATCAATCTCTTTCAATCAATCCTCTGGCATTCTTAAAGTCCATCGATGCCTTATTATCATTTAATTCCTCCAATAGCATTGTCAAAGTTCATCGATGCTATTTCATCATCAATCATCATTTCGAGAGCATTGTCAAAGTTCATCGATGCCTTGCTTTCACTTTCACATTTCAGGAGCATTGTCCAAGTTCATCGATGTCTCCCTATCTTTATTTATCCTCTGGCATCATCCAAGTTCATTGATGCCATTATATCATTTCCAATCATTATCGTGAGAGTATTGTCAAAGCTCATCGATACCTCGTTATTTCCTAAACTATTCCATAATCATCAGAATTGATCCTAATCCTTATCAATATTATCAAAATCAATTCAATTGCACATTAATTCCTTATATTTGTCCAATAACCCTCTAATCTATCCTCTTGGGATGAATAACCTAAGGTTTGTCCCTATTCTTTATGAATAAATCATATTTATTCATTCTTATCCTAAGTCTTCACAATTAATTGATTTTTAATTAATTAATTGGCTAATTCTAGTTTATGGGATTTTATAATTTCATAAATACTAATTATTGTTTTGTAAGGAATATTGATTTATTTATTGAATTAAATCCTCCTAATCCCACCTAATTTGTCATATCCCTTGATTGTGGTTCACATCCCTATTAAGGTGCTTCATGATATCTCATATATCTTCAATATTTATTCATTAAACTTCCCCCTAATCATGCTTCCAAAATCCTACCTTATTTTACCTCCATTGTACATTGAATTTATGCATTCTAATTCACCTAATTGCTTCTCATTTTCTATAAATTGAGATGCTTTCCTCTCTTTCAAGTTAGAACCACTATCTCCTAGTATTCTCACTATCAATTTGTGCTTTCAAGTTCTTTGTGCAATTGTGTTATTGTCAAAGAGCAACATAATCTACCTCTATGGAGAAGAAAGGAGAGCATTTGAGCATCATTTGAAGGGAGTTATTATGTTTTTATTTCATATTATTTTTGAATTCATTTTTCAATGGCTCTAATGTTAGATTAGATAGGTTAGCGTATTGTTTAGGGTTTGTGGTTACCTAGATATGTTTTTCATGCATTTTTCTGGTCTTACACATTCACAAAATGTAATGACACGTGACACAAGATTTGGTAATGCAAAAAACCCCTGTTAGAAGGTAAAAACTGTGGTGGGGATGAAACCCACAAAACTTCACTATCTACAGAATGGAAGGGGTCAGTTAAGGCTTACAAGTTTGATCACTTATGATGATCTTACCCTGTTAGGAGTAACATGTTTAGACTGGGTAATGTCTACTTTGTTAAGAGCTTTAGAAACACTATTTAGTGTGCACTCGGTTAAGAGGTTTACAAAAGGATTATTAAATCCACCTTCTCAAAGGATTTCTTCTAATTTCTACACTTGTCAGAATGTAGTGAAAAATACTTATTGACTTGAGCATATGCAATCTAGAATTGTTGAGTAAATATCCATTAAAGTTTACAATATGATGTGTCACCGATAGTGACTGATTAATACCTATGTTCTACTCGATAGCCTTGAATCTTGTTCTTGGTAACTGATTCCATCTTGATAACTCTATGATCAAAGGTATACAACTTGACCTTGATCTCCTAGTTTGCATGTTTCTAATCAGTTAGACTAATTAAAACAATTATAATTACTTTACTTATCCCTCAAGAAATGGAGTTAAAGCTAATCAAAAAGTTAAATATAAAACACAAGTTTTTTATCTGATGTGTAAGTCAGATCCACATTTCTCGATATTATAATTGTCTCTCGGTAGACTGGTTCTTGGTTTTCTCTATATTCTTCCTATTAGGTTCCTCCGTGAACTATCTGTCGGGTTTCTCTTTTGTCTTCTTTGTCAAGTTCCTCTGTCGGGTTACTCTATTGGGTTCCACTTCAACATTTTTAGGTTGCACTTGTAAATGGTGTCATCGGTTTACATTGTAACTTGCTCTGTCGGGTTACATTAGAAACTTTGTTGTCGGGTTCCCTTGTGAAGTTGTCTTTAAGGTTGCACTAAACCTATCTTTCGTTGTTGGTGTTACCGACGGTTCAAAATTGTTTTCCTTTTCATAATAATGGAAAAATATGTCATCAATGTCTTCTATCAACTTTCTAATTTGTGAAGATGAACCTCGACTTGAATATAATAAATTCATGAAAGAATCGGTAAGGAATGATTGTGCTGGTGCATTTTCTTTGCTACTACCTATGGGGGTGTACTTGGAAGATATCTACAAGTTTTTAAGTGTTCAAATTGAATATTATGATCACATGAAGATAAATAACTTCATATATTTCCACTTGATAAATAATTTACAATCGCTCGTAGAATTAGGGCGCATGCGTTCAGATATTTGAAGTGAATTTCCTATTTTGTTGATGATGAGTTAGTGAAAGTTGTTTTGAGTATAATTCATGTTCATTGCATCTATTTATATCATCATTTTCACATCACAAAGGAATCCCTAAAGGTATTTACTATATTATCTTTGAATGGATCGATACTCGTAATGAAATTAATGAGAAATAAAGAAGCTAAAATTTTGACAGAAGTAATTTTGGATCAGGGATATTTATAGATTGACACCATAATTTATCCCTTGGTAAGGTATTTTTCTATGGGAATTACCTACAATATTTATTTTTGGAATATAGAAGGCTCCACATCTTTTATTTTGTCTACGTAGCTTATTATATGTTTAGGGAAACGATGGAATATGACTTGTGCAAATTGTTGAGACAAAAAATATTGAGCAATTTGTTGTGAACTAAGAATGAAGGATGTACATTTCATTTTGGATCACTTGTTGTATGTCTTATGTTCAATTGTTTATATATTGTTCATATTGTTCATATATGTTCTGACATTGAATTTTTTTCATTCATGGTGTCAACATATTCCTATTGTTGATGATAGTGTTCCTGTGTGATCCTGCTATGCCCAGTAAAGAGATTTGTTTCATACGGTTACTACATTGAATATCAGATGTTGTGAAGGTACATATTGTTCCAATGGTGTATGTAGTTGATCTATGTCAACTTATAGCGGTTCACAAAATGATTTGAGTGAGCTATAAAGAATTTATCAGAGACTAGTATTTTGTTTGTTCAAGATGAGACAATGTTTTTAGTGTTTGAATCGGTGTGGATCAAATATGAAATATTATTTGTTTCCAACCTAGTGATGATTTTGATACATGCATGTGTGTCCTCATCTTGAGTGGTTAATGATTTGGATGCTATAAATCTATTTTTCTTTTATGAGAGAGGTTGTTCTTTAGTGTTTCTAATGAATAGTGCAGAGATGATGGTGGATCCTGAGATAGAGTTGTTCCTGTTGATTTCATGGCATTTCATGTTTCTTTCTGATATTTCTATATATTTTTCTATTCATATTGTTGGATTGTGTTAAATTATGTGATCATAATTGATCATTTTTCATGTAAAGTGTTGTTCTCATTGTTCTTGGCTGACGTGGTAGTGTAGCATGTTGTGAAGGATCGTGGCATGAAATATGGATCTTGAGCATGTTCAAGGATATTTTTATTGATCATTGTTATGTCTTAACTGACATTAAATGTATTGCATTATGTATTGAGATGTAATGAATTAATATTTTTTAATTAGGTCCCTAGCTGAACTATTTGAGATAAAGTTGATATAATGTATATAAAGATGTAACATTTATGATTATGAATGTATGAGAGATGTGAGAAAGGTGTATGAAGATGCTAAGAGAAGAGGTATGAGTGGAATTTGCAATTGAGTTAGAGATTCGACCTACTTCATTGGATTATATTGGCATATCATATATTTTTTTCTAATTCATGAGTTATAGATTGTTGTCCACTATAATTTGTGATCTGAGATTTTTGTACGTGAGCCTTCCTTTGGGTTGAAACCCTTATTGTATTTGAGTAGTGATCTCTAGGAAGTGTGCCTAAATACATATGCATTCCCCTTTATATTACTCCCAATAGGGTAAAGTGCTTCTAATAGAGTACATTCACCTTATGGGTTTGGTCCCCACCATGGCTTTTCCCTTAACCGAGTTTCCATGTCAAAAATCTTGGTGTTATGTATTGATTACTGTGTTATGTTCTTACATTCATCTTTATCATTCATATCTAATATTAATTTTATAATTTGGTTAAAGGTTTATATTTTTATGTCACAACCAATTCACCCCCCCCCCACCCCATTTGTGTGTGCTTCCTTATCTAAAACAATTGGTATTAGAGATAATGTCCTCTTTTTGAATCTTGACCACTTGAGGAGATCTGAGATGGTAGCCTTTAAGAAAGAAAGTCTGAGATTTGATGGTATTAATTTCTCTATATGGAAGGACCATATGATTACACACTTGAGCTGTATCAGTGAAGAACATTGGGATATTAGAAATAAGTCTTACACTTCTCCTATAGAAATTTCTATTATGACTCCTAATGAGAAGAAGCAATCTAAATACAATGTGAGAGAAAATGAAGCCTTGTTTAGAGCCTTATCAGATGCAAACTATACAAATTTTATGGGATTGGAGACTGCACATCATGTATGGATAAAATTAGAGACATTACATGAAGGAGATGCATTCTTGAAGCAATACAAGTTTCAAAGTGTAAAAGGAAAATACAAAGCATTGAATATGAGTGAAGATGGGAACATTACTTCCTATGTGAATAAGATCACCAAAACAATTTGTGCAATCGGATGTGCTAGTGGAACCTTGGATGAAAATGAAATTTTTTCTAAGATCCTTGCCTATTGATTACAATTACAAAGTTGTTTCTATTGAAGAAATTGGAACTGTGGTACTTGTGACAAGAGATTCTTTGATTGGTAAGTTATCTTCTTTTGAAATGAGAGAATTTGGATATAGTCTTCCTAAAGTTGAATCTGCATTTAAAGCTACTATTTCTAAAGATAATAAAAGATATGACTCTAGATAAATTTCATCTAACTATGTATCTAGATATGCTAACAAATGGGAAGAAATTGAAGAAGAAGAAATGAAGCTTGAAGACCTTATTAAAAAGAGACTACCTAAGGGATCTGGTAAGTATCAAGGAAAGTTACCTTTGAATTTTTTTTCATGTAATAAGATTGTTCATATTGCTTCAACTGTCCAGATAAAGAAACTGAGTATAATCCTAAGAAATTAAAGTCTAAATATCAAAAGAAGTGTTATTATGTTGTTTATGAAGGGGTAACTAATGATGAATCCAAAAAGAGTGAGGACGAGATTGTGTTTATTGCAATCAATCAAAATCCTAGTTCCTTGAATGAGGAAAGTATTGATGACAATTATTCAATTGTGTATTGTCATTGATGTTTACAAAACTATAGTGATGTTACACAAATGTCTATACCTAAACTGAGCACAGTTAGTGTATGTCAAGTTCTCTCAGGTATTGAAGAAGACCAAAGTGATTTTCAGTTCTAACCGAGTTCACTCAGGCATTACAGTAACGGTCAGGCATTGAAGGATTATAGTGTTAACCGAGTTATGCTTTTAGTGTCAGCCGACTAACAGTAGTTTACATTTTATGGTTAATTGGTTATATATAGTCGACAGACTTAATTTTATTATTTATTTGGAAGGTTATTCGAGCCGAATTGACAAGTCTTATCATATATATACAAGGTCAAGTGTGGATTAAATGGGAGTAAGAAGTAAGATATGTGTGAGTTTGTGATATGAAGAGCGAAGGTGAAATCAGATGGGATTCTGATTAAGGAAAAAATAGACAGAGCTACAATAGAATATTTGATCAGTGAGGATCTAGTTTAAATCCAGACACAGAGATCTAAATCAGAAAAGATAGTTTCTTCATCAAACAGGTCAATCCATTCATACTCTCTAACAATTGTGGCAATGATCCAAAATCTCTTTGCAGAGTAGAATTAATAGTCTTTTATAAATCCTCTCACAAGGTAACATTTCTACATTGAAGTGTTTGAAGAACTCTAACAAGGCCACTCCTCACAGGGTGATTTAATCCTCTAATAGGGTCACACCTAACAGTGTGTATTGTTCCTTTAACAGGCTTGGCTCCTGACAGGGCTCACTTCAGAAGAGTGAAAAATAGTAGCTAGTTGCAATTGGTGGTTTTCCCAAATTGGGTTTCCATGTTAAATCTTGGTGTCATCTATGTACATGTTATTTGCTTTATGCTTTATATTTCTACACTTAATCACTAAAGGATAATCACAGCTAATATCCTAAGATTTTCTATGTTAACCGAGTGACAGTAGGATATTTGTGTTAACCGAGAAATAGTGATAAGTTTATTTAAGAAACCTAAGGGACTTGGATTTGTTTTTGTGGTAACTGATTCACCCCACCCCTCTTAGTTACACAACTCATTTCAAAAAATTGTATTAGAGCATTTGGTGCTTTTAGGGAAGGTTTCAAGGCCTAAGGTAAAGATCAAAGATGTCTCACGGAAGGGAGATCCCCAAGCTTAACAAAGACAACTTTGCTGCATGGAAAGATTTGATGAGGCTACATCTTGTAACCACCTAAATTTGGTCTATTCCAACTATGGACCCTATTTTCCCTAAGTGTGATCATACCCTCAATTATGTCCAAAAGACCCTGTTACTACTTGGCATAATTCTTTAAATCAATTTAATGTCCTAGGTGATTTTTATCACTGATTTATATTAACTATTATAGCCATGTAATTCAAATCAATTTTGACCAATCAAATCAAATCAAAAATCAAATATGGCTATGGTATTTAATTATAAAGGAATTAAATAAATCCCAAAATCAAATACCCACTTGCAAAATAACCCATTCTCCTAGCCTATTTAATTTAATTAAAATGGGTATAGTCCCCTAATTATTAAAAAGCAATTTCATTGTTTAAATAATTAATTCCTATATTTTTAAATGAATTAAATAAGTTTATTTCATTTATTAATATTTCCTTAAACCCCAACCTAACCTATCTCAACCACTTCTACCTTGGGTTCTAACCCTTCTCAACCCATTCACCCATGCTAATCTAATCCTAATCCTAAATTCTACTCTAACCCACCTCCTAATGTTGTCA
>MU223712.1:164796-197465 GCA_018584345.1 Thuja plicata | reverse complement strand
CTAATGTTGTCACATTCCATTAAGGAATACTTAACAACTCAACCCACTTGAGAAAGTCCACTTTCTCAAGCTGGACTTTCTTAAAGTCCATTTTCTCAAGCCATCCTCCCTTACCTCTTTAAGGCTTCCATTAATGCCTTATTAATGAAGATGCCTTAATCCTATGTCTCTCCCATACCTTATTAATGCCTTGGGCATTAATGGCTCCTACATCTTCATTTATGAGTCTCCTAATTCATAAATGAACCTTGTCCCCCCTCTCTCTCTCCCATTATTCTATAAATAGAAGCCTATTTTGAGAGCAAATGAGCCTTCACATTAGATCAAAATTACATTGTTATGTTGTTGGATTACTCTTAGAATCATATTCCACTCTTTATTTCATGCTTTTGCATTGTTTTAGTTTCATCTTTTAGAGCTAAAATACATGTTTTTTCATCTTTTTAGTTTAAATTTGAATTAAATCCTTTATGCTAGAATAGTATTGGTCACTGATTTATAGCATATTATGAGGGCTAAATATCCAACTAATCACACTCTTTCTAGTTAGAAGGCAATAGGCCGATATTAGTGGTTTTGAATGTTTTATCTAACCATTTGAACTAATGCAATGACCTATTGAGTGTTTGTGTTGTTTTCAACAGGTACCCAAATACACACGCACACATCTATCTACTATTGGAGACACTGGTTTGCAATTCCTAGATCACAAGTATGTGGAACCGCTAAGACCTATGTCTATAGATCAGATGATGGATGTGAAGAATCACAACATAATGATGATTGACATAGCTTCCTCACTCAACTATTCTAAATTTGATGAAGTCAAGGACTTCCCTAATGTCTATGATATGTGGAAGAAACTACATGATATACATGGAGGAGATGACAATGTAAAGAGAGCCAAAGTAGAAAGTCTCAGAAATCAGTTTGATCAGATAAAAATAAAAGAAGGAGAAGACATTATAAAATATAGTGAAAGAATCAAGAAAAGAGGCAGTGCCATCAAACCTTCCAGTGGAACAATTGAAGAAAAAATAGTGGTTAGTAAGGTATTGAGAAATTTACTTCCTATCTATGCTATTAGAGTTTCATCTATTCAAGAGATGAGGTGCAGTAATGATATAACTCTAGATGCATTGGTTGGAAGGCTTACAGCTTTTGAGTTGGAAAATTTTGACAATTATTCTCCTAATCCTAGCAATTTTGAGTCTGCATTCAAAGCTAAATTAAACCTTGGCAAGATGGAAATAAATACAAAAGGAAAATATATTGACAGTGACAGTGATGATGATTCTAATGATGAAGATGTGTAAATCATTGAAGCATTACTTGCAAAGAGAGATGCCAAAGAAAAGTACAAACGAATAATATCATTGATTTTCTTTACACGTAATGAGGTTGGTCACACTGCTGCTAATTGTCCAAACAAAGAAGACAAAGATGAGAAAATTTTCAAAAAGTACAAAGGAAAGAAGGATTTCAAGAGTTACAAAAGCTACAAGGACAAAGGTAAGAAATCTTGTTATATTAAAAAATATTCTGACAGTGATGAAGATGAAAATGAAATGCTTTACATTGCTATTAAGGATGAGTCAGACAATGCAGATAATGAAAAGATTGCACTTTACTCTCATATTAGGAAGAATTACACTTGGATAATTGATAGTGGTTTTTCTCACCACATGAATGGTGATAAAACTAAATTTGAACATCTTGAGCACTATGATGGTGGGAGTGTCAGTTTTGGGAATGAGGAACCTTGCTATGTGAAAGGTAAAGGTTGTATTACTCTAACAAAAGGAATCAAATGTGATAATGCTTATTGGGTTTAAGGAATAAGGCATAATATACTAAGTGTGGCATAGCTAAATAACATTGGTTTCAAGGTAGAATTCATGAATGGTAAGGTCAAGCTCCTAGATGGTAAGGAAACCTAGTTGGAACTGGAAAGCAAACAAAAGGTAATCTATTCTATCTTGATCTCACTGAAATTTCATGTTTTATTGCACAAGTAGAAGAAATTTGGTTATGGAATAAAAGGTTGTGTCATCAGAATTTTGATAGCCTGGTTAATATAAGAAACAAAAGAGTAAGAGGTATTCCTATTCTAAAGAAACCTGAATTAGCAATATGCAAACAATGTCAAATTGGGAATATGGGAAAGACTAGTTTCAAGAGAAAGAATTACAATACAGAAGAAGTCTTGGAGTTAGTGCATACTGATTTGTGTAGACCAATTGGAACAACAAGTTAAATAGGTGAGAATTATTTTATTCTATTTTTTGATGACTATTATATAATGATGACTATTATGTTTTTCAAAGAAAAATTAGAATCTTTTCAAAATTTTAAGTGGTACCTTGTCAGAGTTGAGAAGGAAACATGAAAGAAACTTAATTGCTTAAGATCTGACAGAGGAGGTGAATTCATTTCTAATGATTTCAATGAATTATGCAATGAAAGAGGAATAAAGAGATAATTATCTGCCCCAGGTACACCACAACAAAATGGGATAGCAACTAGAAGAAACAGATCTATTATGGATTGTGAAAGAACCTTGATGATTGAAAAGAATGTTGCAACCAAATACTGGAAGGAAGCTATCAGCACAGCAATTCACACCTTGAATAGAGTTCAACTAAAGAAAGGTACTGAGAAGACACCTTTTGAATTATGGTATGGCTATAAACCCAATGCTTTTTATTTCAAAGTATTTGGAATTAAATGTTACATCTTGAAAAGAAGCAAGAAATGGAAAATTTGATGTAAAAGGTGATGAAGGTATATTCCCAGGCTACTCCTGTAAAAGCAAAGCATATAAATGTTTAAATCTTGCTACTCATAAAGTCATAGAAAGTGTACATGTAAATATTGATGATTTTGTAGAGAGAAGTGAAGAATAGAGCAGTATAGAGCCTTAGGAATACAAGAACTTTGTGTATTATGAACCTGATACTATACCTAAGACACAGGAAATGGTGATTGGATAGAAAAATTCTCACCCAATGAATTCATTAGCACAAACCTTGTTGCAACATGTGCAACCCAAGCTGCTAACTGAAGAAATTGAGTCTCAGACTGAAGAAACCGAGTCATAGACAGAGGCACCCAAGTCTCAGACAGAGGCGCCTGAGTCTCAGATAGTGGAACCCAAGTACCAGTTGGAAGAGAAGAACATAATGTTTGAACATGGTGAACCAAGTGGAACAAGCCCAGAATCAAACAGGAAAGAACCTGTACCTGCAAAATATGTCAGAACGCATCATGCACCTGAGAAAATATTTGGAGATTAGACAGAAGGTGTAATGACAAGGAACAAAATTAAAGGTGCATGTTTTATTAGTGAAATTGAACCTATATCTATTAAAGATGAATTGAATGATGAAATTGGATAGAAGCCATGAATTAAGAGATTAGGTAGATAGAAAAGAACAAAACCTAGACTCTTGTACCTATACCAAAAGAAAAGAATGTGATTGGCACTAAGTGGGTTTTTAGAAACAAGATGAATCAAAAAGGTGAAGTTTCTAGAAACAAAGAAAGATTAGTGTGTAAAGGATATGCTCAAGAAGAGGGTATTGATTATGAAGAAAAAATTTCTCCTTTTGCAAGACTTGAAGGAGTCAGATTTCTTATGGCATATGATGCACATAAAAGATACAAGGTATACCAAATGGATGTAAAATTTGCATTCCTAAATGGACTTCTAGAAGAGGAAGTCTATATTGAGCAACCTAGAGGTTTTGTTGATCCTAAAAAAAGGAATATGGTTTGAAAATTACATAAAGTCTTGTATGGACTAAAGCAAGCTCCTAGAGCCTGGTATGAAAGATTGCATGGTTACCTAGTAAGTATTGGATTTCAGAGAACTAATGACAATAGTAGCTTTTATATCAAAGAAGGACCTCAAAACAAGATACTATTAGCAGATATATTTGTTGATGATAAATATAGTTTACTAGATATGATGATTTTTGCAAAGCATTCTCCAAAGCTATGAGTAAGGAATTTGAGATGTCTATGTTTGGTGAAATCAAATTCTTTGTCAGTTTACAAGTTTATCAGATGAAGGATGGTATCTACATTACCCAATATAAATACATCAGAGAGATATTGAAGAAATATGTAATGGAAGATTCCAGACCAGTTGGGACACCTATGTTTACTGGACATAAGTTGTCTGAGGATAATGACTTAAAGGAGGTAAATCAGACTACCTACATATCCATGATTGGTAAACTTCAATATGTTGTTCACACTAGACCTGATATTGCATTAGCAGTTGGTATTGTTGCAAGGTTTTCAGCTAATCCTAGAGAGAATCATTTGATGGCTATCAAAAGGATTCTGAGATATCTTAAGGGTGCTGAAGAGTATGGATTATGGTATAAGAAAGGAGGAAACTTTGATTTGAATACTTTTACTGATGCTAATTGGGCAGGAAGTGTTGGTGACAGAAAGAGAACAAATGGTGGAGCATTATTCCTTGGTAAGAGTTTAGTCTCTTGGACCAGCAAGAAACAAAATTGCATCTCTTAATCTACAGTAGAGGCAGAGTATGTTGTTGCAGTAGTAAATTGTTCAAATATCATATGGTTCAAATAGTTGTTGGTAGGCATGAAGGAGGAAATCAAAGAACCAGGTATTATCTACTGTGACAACACTAGTGCTATTAACATTTCAAAGAACCATGTGATGCATACTAAGACTAAGCATATAGCAATAAAGTATCATTTCTTGAGAGAATTGGTTTAGGACAGAGAAGTAAGGTTGGAATATGTGAATACTAAAGAACAAATTGTAGACATATTCACAAAAACTTTACCTAAGGATGCATTCTTGTATCTTAGAGGAAAGTTAGGGATGATTCCCTTAACTGAGGCTCACTAATGGACATATTAGTGATGCATCAACTGAGCTAAAGATCAGATTTAACATGTTGATGCAGATTGTCAGAGCTTATTGCATATGAATCAGTACAAACAGGTACATTAAAACTTCATTAGATATGTATTGGATGGTGTCTTTGGAATTGCTTGTCAAAGAGGGAGATATTATTGATTTCATGCCAAAATAAGTTATTAAGGGAAAGATTATTGATGACAAAGGGAGTATTTTGTCAGAAACAGAGAATGATGTAAGAGGGAGAAATCTGTATTTCAGTGATTGTGAATATAGAGGGAGTTTTCTGGGTGAGAATTAGAATGAAGTTAAGGACATTAATAAAATTTTATTCTTATTACCTTTGCTCTATAATTCTTTGTATTATGACATGTTGTGTTTCCATCAATTCCAAAGAGGGAGATTGTTGATGACAATTATTCAATTGTGTATTGTCATAGATGTTTACACAAATATAGTGATGATACACAAATGTCTATACCGAAACTGAGAATAGTCAGTGTATGCCAAGTTCTCTTGGGCATTGAAGAAGACCAAAGTGATTTTCAGTTCTAACCGAGTTTAATTGGGCATTACAGTAACGGTTGGGCATTGAAGGATTACAGTGTTAACCGAGTTATGCTTTTAGTGTCAGCCGACTAACACCAATTTACATTTTATGGTTAATTGGTTATATGTAGCTGACAGACTTAAGTTTTATTATTTATTTGGAAGATTATTCAAGCTGACTTGACAAGGCTTATCATATATATACAAGGTCAAGTGTGGATTGAATGGGAGTAAGTAAGATATGTGTGAGTTTCTGATATGAAGACCGAAGGTGAAATCATATGGGATTTTGATTAAGGATAGAATAGACAGAGTTGCAAAAGAATATTTGATCAGTGAGGATCCAATTTAAAGATAGACATAGAGATCTAAATCAGCAAAGATAGTTTCTTTGTCAAACAGGTCAATCCATTCTTACTCTCTAACAATTGTAGCAGTGATCCAAAATCTCTTTGCAGAGTAGACTTAACAGTCTTTTGTAAATCCTCTCACAAGGTGACATTTCTACATTGAAGTGTTTGAAGACCTCTAACAAGGCCACTCCTCACAGGGTGATTAAATCCTCTAACAGGGTCACACCCAATAGTGTGTATTGTAACCTTTAACAAGGTTGGCTCCTAATAGGGCTCACTTCATAAGAGTGAAAAATAGTAACTAGTTGCAATTGGTGGTTTTCCCAAATTGGGTTTCCATGTTAAATCTTGGTGTCATCTATGTACATGTTATTTGATTTATGCTTTATGTTTCTACACTTAATCACTAAAGGATAACCACAGTTAATATCTTAAGATTTTCTATGTTAACCGAGTGACAGTAGAATATTTGTGTTAACCAAGCAACAGTGATAAGTTTATTTAAGACATCTAAGGGACTTGGATTTTTTTTTGTGGTAAATGATTCACCCCTCCCCTCCCAATTACTCAACTCATTTCCAACAAAAAGAGCCTTGATTTTTCATGTGGATAAAAAGGATGAATGGGTTATTCACAATAGTTCTTCACAACACATTATCGGAGACAAAATTAAATTATTGAAATTGGAAAGGTATGATAATGGTGTTTTCATATTTGGTGATGAAACTCCTTATATAATCAGAGGTAGAGTTTCTATTACACGTGATGGTGAGAATAACACTGATGATGTTCTATATGTTGAAGGTTTGAAATATAATCTTTTGAGTGTTGGGAAGATAGTTGCTAAAGGTTACAACTTACAATTCAAGGATGGAATGTGAAATATTTTTGGAAGATCTATAATTGATATTTCTATGAGAAGAAAGACTAAAAGTAATGTATTTCATTTGAATAATTTTGAGATTCGATTCTTGATTTCTAAGATTGATTACAGTTGGTTGTGGAACAAGAGATTTTTTCATGTAAATTTTGATAATATTGTGAAGATAAGAACTATAAGGGTTGTTAGAGATATACCTAAATTGTTTAAGCATGCTAATGTGATGTGTAAGGAGTTTCAATTGGGTAGCTTGACTAAATCTACCTTTAAGAGTAATAATTATTCTTCAAGTGGATTACTATATTTGGTGCATACTAACTTATGTGGTCCTGCAAGAACAAAAAGCTATTATGGGGATAAGTATTTCATTATATTTATTTTTTATTATTCTAGAATGTTGTGGGTCACAGTTTTGAAAGAGAAATCTAAAGCCTTTGAAAAAATTCAATATTTTCAAAGCTATGGTTGAGACTGAAATATGATTGAAGTTTAAATGTTTGAGATCGGATAAAGGTTGCGAGTTTACTTCCAATGAGTTTAACACTTTTTTGAAGAGCATGGAATAAAGAGAAAAAAAAATTATCCCTGAACCCTACAACAAAATGGTATTATAGAGAGAAGAAATAGAACTGTTCTATACACTACTAGAACTATGATGATTGAAGGCAATATTCAACAAATCTATTGGAGAGAAGAATTTAGTACTGCAGTCTATACATTGAACCAAGTTCAAATCAAGCAAGTGACAAGTAAGACACCTTATGAGCTTTGGTATGGTCATGTTCCTACAGTATAATATTGTAGAATTTTTGGAAGAAAATATAATATTAGAAGAGATGAAGACTTAGGAAAATATAATCCTAGATGTAATGAAGGAATACTTCTTGGTTATTCTACTAAAAGAAAATCATAAAAAATTTATAACCAAAGGTTGAAAAAGGTAATTGAAAGTGAAAATGTCAAAGTTGATGAAAATTATCAAAAACAAATCATATCTTATAGATATGAATCAGATGATGAAGAAGACAATCAAATTGTGCAAGCACGAAATCAAAATCAAAATTGGAATGGATCGGTAGAACAGAATGAAGATGTTGTAAATGAGGAAGAAATTGAAACACAGGAGTCTTGTATAAAGGAAAATCCAAAGAATCTAAGGTATGTAAGGTTAAATCATTTATAAAATCAGATTATTGGTCATACGAATCAAGGTGTTCATACTAGAGGAAGAATTTATAGAAGTGAAATTTGTTTGATTTCTAAGATTGAGCCTAAGGATGTTGATGAAGCATGCAAAGCTAAAAGTTGGGTTAAAGCGATGGAAGCAGAGTTGCAATAGATTGAAAATAATAATACATGGATTCTTGTTCCTGGACCTAAGGACAAAAATGTGATCAATACTAAATGGATATTTAGAAACAAATTGAATGAAGAAGATGAATTGGTTCATAAAAAAAGCCTAAATTATTTGTAAGGGATACTCACAGATGAAAGGTATTTATTTTGAGGAGACCTTTTCTCCTGTTGCTAGAATTGAATTTGTTTGGATGTTTCTTGCATATGCTACATACAAATATTACAAGGTATATTAGATGGATGTTAAGTCTACATTCTTGAATGGAGAGTTGGAAGAGGAAGTCTAGATTGAGCAACCCAATGGTTTTCCTTTGCCTAATGAAGATGATATGGTTTTCCAATTGAAGAAATAACTATATGGATCGAAACAAGAACCTAGAGCTTAGTATGCAAGGTTAGATAAATATTTACTGAGACTTAGTTTCGGTAAAGGTATTGTTGATAGTAATTTATACTTCAAAGTTTATCATGATAACATTTTGATTATTGAAGTCTTTGTGGATGATATAATTTTTAGAGGAGATGAAAAGTTGTGTAATGAATTTTTTGATGAGATGTAGAAATAATTTGAAATTTCCATGATAGCTTAGATGAAATTTTTTCTTGGTTTGCAAATTACACAAACTAATAAAGATATTTTCATATCTTAGTCCAAATATGTGAAAGAACTGTTGAAGAAATTTGGTATGGGTGATTAAAAAATTGTTGGTACTCCTATGATTATTGGTTTCAAATTGACAAAGGATGATGATTCACCTAAAGAAAATTGAACAAGATATAGATCAATGATTGGTGGGTTATTATATTTTACATAAAACAAACTGGAGATTATGAGAGTTTTTTGAATTATTTCCATATTTCAAGAAGAGCCTATGGAATCACATGTTGTTTCTATTAAAAGGATATTCAGGTATTTGAAAGGGATAGTTGATTATGGCTTATGGTATGGTAAGCAAAATGAATTTACATTGAGTGCATTTACTGATACAGATTGGTAAAGTAATGTGGATGATAGAAAGAGCACAAGTGGTAGAGAATTCTTCTTGGTTAAGAGATTAGTTTAATGGGAAAGTAAGAAACAAAATTGCATACCTCAATCTACTACTAAAGTTAAATATGTTGATTCTGATATTAATTGTAAACAAGTGATATGGATGAAGAAAATGTTGAAAGATATCAGAGTGAATATTGATGAGCCTATTTCTATCTATTGTGAAAATTAAAGTGCTATCAATATTTCAAATAATCCTATGTTGTATTCAAAGACAAAGCATATTTCTATCAAATATCATTTCCTGAGAGACAAAGTTAGTGACAAAGAGTTCATATTGGAGTATGTGTCTACAAAAGAGTAGATTATAGATATATTAACAAAGCCATTTCCAAAGGATACTTTTGAGTATCTTCGAGGTAAGCTTGGGGTGATTTTCCCTCCTTATCAAAGCTAGAGATGCATTAATTTGAACCAATCTAGTATACTTACATAGATCATTATTATTCTAGATTGATGTTTTTGGTGGCTACTTCTTAGGGGGAGTAGTTAGTCTTATGAGTTATGTGTTTCATATTTTAGAGAGATGCTTATTAAGTTTTTGGGAAAGATGTTTATTCAAATTTTTGGCCTCTATGACTTAGTGCATATATGTGCATTTTTCATTGATGTCAGAGGGGGAGAGATAATCATGTGAAAAACTAGTATGAGACTAAGCAGGAGTGATGTAGGAGCATCTTGGGTGTAAGAGAAATCTTGCATCTCCCAAAAATATTTTTTGGTTTCTTTTCAATAAGGGCTATTTTGTGTAGAGTTACTATTTTTGGAAAGTTACTATTTTTAGTAAGTTTTATGTTTGAGCATAGAATATTCTATTTTCTTCCTTGGAAATTCACTTTGATGTATCATCCTGCCAGTAAAGTTTCATTGCTAGATCAAGTTTATTTTTGTAGATATTGGATATTTTTGGTATTGGCAGCAGGGTACAGAAACTTCAAACTTAGTTTTTAAGATCTTAAAGGCTCTGAATGGGGTTGAAACTTTGGCTGACTGGCATTGTAGAGAATTTTGTGGAATTTCTGAAATGGGGTTACAGCAGCCCATTGGGTCAACAGTTGATGAGTTATGGTCTCCGAAAGTTTCACTACCTAAAGTTGAAAATGTTAAAGTTTCTTCAAAATTTCTTTTTAGGTTCTGAAGTTGTTTGGGCCTACTCTTATGTAATAAAAATGAATAATAATATCTTAGGCATGGTCGGCCTCAAAATTTAGGGTTTAATTTCTAGAGTCTCCTTGGGCAGTTAAAATTGCCTATATATTGAAGGCTCGTAGGGTTGTCTAGAGCAGTTTTGGGTTATGCAGCTAGTGGCTTTGGCTTGTAGATTATTGTAATAAAATTCCCATGTAGCTATGCATGTTACATTTCTAAAGGTGCATGTTATATTTCAAAATATTTTAATTTCATTTCATGGTGGATAATAGAAATCCCATTTCCTTTCTTTGGAAATATTGTTATTCTCTCTTTTGTTGTGTGTTTGTGTTAATAAGGGGAGAATCCTTCATCAAGTTGTATCAAAGCAAGATTTCCTAAGTGTGTAGATAGATCCTCGACTATGAGGCAATTTGTAATAGGACTATGGTTTTGGGTTCATGTGATAAGAGCCAAAAATGCCTCCATAAAGGAACCGTGGTGGAAGAGATGGAGTGTGACAGAAGAGGGCTTTAGAGTCCTCCACAAACGAACCATGGCAGAAGAGATGGAGTGTGACAAAAGAGGGCCTTAAAGTCCTCCACAGGAAAGTGCAATCATTGCAAGAGGAGATGCATAGAGGAATGAATATTGTGATTAGAGATGAAAGTGATGATGAATCCAAAGAAGAAGGACAAGGTGACTAGGAAGCACTAGAAGCACCTAGAGATCCTGAACATGACAGGCTTTTGAGATCCATTTCCAAGATTGGAAAGAGACCTAAGATTGAAGTTCCCACATTTTTAGGAAATATTAACCTAGAGGAGCTGATCAACTGGAACAATGATCTAGAAGAATATTTTGAGTATGAAGATGTCGAAGACCCAGATCGGGTCAAATTTGCGAAGGCCAAACTGAAGGGCCATGCAAAAATTTGGTGGGGGGAGATTCAGTTGGAGAGGAATAGAAGAGGAAAGAAAAAAATCACAAGATGGGACCAAATGGTGGAGAAGTTGAAGAGATGGTTCATTCCCATGATTATGAGCTAGATCTACTGAGACAAATGCAAGGGTTGAAGCAAGCGGGAAATTTGTACAGGAGTATACAAAAGAGTTCTACTGAGTCCTCATTAGAACAGGTCATGCAGAACCTGATAAGGAAAAATTTTCCTGTTATCTTTATGGATTGTGGCCAAGTATTTAGGATGAGTTGAGTTTGGTTAGAATGACCAGCATTGAAGAGGCATACTAGTTTTTCTTGAGAGTGGAAAAGAAGTTGAACAAGAAGTTTGAAAGAAAGCAAGCTGGAAGAGGTCGTGATGGAAGATCTGGCAGACAGTATTATGGAGGCTGAAATGAAGATCAAAAAAGGAATGATGAGTCAAGTAGCAGTCAAAATTAGAGGGGAAATAATTTCAATCCTTCCTATGATCAAAATAATAGGGTTCAAAGAGGAAGAGAAAGAGGACAAGGGCCATGAAGAGGTGATATTCGTGGGACATGTTTCCGTTGCGGAGAGGAAGGACAGTGAGCCTATGAATTCCCATAGCATCAAGGAAGGATGGATAGGAGGAATGAATTCCATGCACAAGTTGTGCATGCAAATGAAGAAGCTTAGTTAGAACACTCAGATGATGTTGAGAGAGGAGAAATCCTAGTTGTAAGAAGGATCCTGATAAATGAAGAGAAGAGCTCAGATCATAGGAAGAGCCTATTTCACACTAGATGCAAGTGTGAGGATAAGTGTTGTGATGTGATCATTGATGGTGGAAGAACTGATAATCTAGTAACAGAAGAAATGGTCACAAATTTGAAGCTAAAAAGGGAAAAACACCTACGTCCATACAGAATTTCCTAGGTGTAGGATGACCACAAGGTCTTGGTCAATCAACAATGCTTAGTAAAGTTCAACATTGGAAGTTACTGAGATGAGGTACTTTGTGATATCATCCCCATGGATGCATGACATTTTTTTTTGGGAAGGCCTTGGCAGTTTGACAAGTGTGCCATACACTATGGTCATGCTAATACTTATTCTTTAACAAAGGATGGAGTCCGACACAAGTTGAAGCCATTGAAGGAAACAGGAGAAAAGGTATGTAGTAATGCCAAAATATATTTAGTTGATCGAAGAAATTTAATCGAAGGTATGAGACATTGGCATATTTTTCTTTTTGTAATTCCAAAAGTGGGTAAATAATAAGTAGAAGATATACCTGCAAAAGTTGCAGACTTGTTGGAGGATTTTCAGGATATTGTTTCCGATAATGTACTAGATGGATTACCACCAGTGAGAAAGATCAGTCATCAGATGGAATTGATCCCAGGTTCCATTTTTCCAAACAAGGAAGCCCATGGGATGACTCTAGTAGAGAATGGGGAATTGAATAGACAAGTGCATGAGTTATTGTAGAAGGGATTGATCTGAGAGAGCTTGAGTCTGTTGACGGGACTTTGTGACCGGCTCTGCCAATAGAGGTGAGTTGTCATCGGGTACCGGGTACCGGGAAACTCCACCTAAAGAGGTTTACTAGATAATTAATTATCCTAGCCTCCAAGCACCTGGTAGTCAGGTCTCGACGGTGCGGGGGAGCTAAGTTGGGCAGGTGACTGTTGCTTGAGGGGATAGTTGGTTTTTACTCATCTCTTCTGGGGATTTCAATGAGGGTGGAGATTTCCTACAAGCATTTAGACTTAATAAATAAATTGCAAAAGATAGATCAGAGTTAAGATATATTTCTACTTATACTTGTGCAATATATGTTCAAACATCAACAAAGCTCCAATACCGAAAAACCAAACTAAATATTGAATACACACAGAACCAGTGATTCACATGTATTCAATAGCATAGGGAGAAAGAACATTAACTAAATTCAAAATACCAAAGACAAGGACATGAGAAAACGTACAGCACAAAAGATATCGCTACTTCGGATATCAGAACAACACATAACATATAGCCACAAGATGTTCTTCCTTCTTCATTAACTCAAATGGTTCCAGCATCATTGGCGAGTACATCCATGACCCCAAGGGAGCATTCTAAGCTACTAAGAACAACTGAGCATTGAGCTCCTGAAAACAATTGAAAGTAAAATGCTATGCTTCTATTTCTTGCTAGACTGCAAAATGATCAATTTTGCTGACACTTATTATGGCATCGAACCTCTTGTTTATACACAAACTTTGACCTAAAACTTAACCTAATATAACTATACACTTGCAAATATAATACATTATCTATGGCCGGTACTACTTGCACCACTTACAATCATCTCGAAATGTGCAGAGGTTTGACAAGATAGAAGAAGAAGATAAGAGGAGAAATCAAGAAGAATCAGCCTCGAGAAGAGAGCCAAGGTACTTATGGAAGAAATTTGATTGTTCCAGTAACCTAGGCTACATGCCTCATAAATGAAAATTGTAGCTCCCTATCATTGATGTGCACCAGGTACTTAATGCAAGAGTGGTGCCTTAGGAGAATCATCGGTCAGAGCCATCTCTTTCGCCTGACATACCTTATCTAGATCACCTACCTTCTAACCCTTATCAACTACTTGACAGTGATCGGTCGGCTCTAGGGAACCCTCACATAGATTGCTATGAATGAATACAAAACTTTGGGCCCAGAATTCTGGAGTCTGAGAGCTTACGCTCAAAGAATAATGAATTTGTAAAACTTTTCCCTGTTGGCGAAAATCTCTGGAGACCGTAGAATTTTATTATTCCTTGTTCTTTTTGAAGGCCTCCAAAATCTAGATGATTCCTTCCTTATCCACCTCTTTGATACAATCCCAGCGGTTGTTGATAGCCCTGAATTTCTCATCAACATAATTGGCCCCCTCCTTGAATTATGCAGCTACCTTTGCTGCGTCATGGGCCTAGAGCATCATTTTGGTTAGGCACGACATTTTCCCTCTATCAAAATCCTCATAGAACTAGTACCGTGACTCCATCAACTCATAAAATTTTCTCAATACAAAACCCTCCGGAGCACATGTCCCTGTGGTGGAGGGATCAACTTGTGAAACCCTTTTTATGCATGTCATATATGAATGTAAAGAACTCCAGACTTCCAGGATTCTATCCTTGAGGGTCGCTGCTAGTTGCTTTCTTGTCTCAATTTTGAGAACAAGTCTGGAGTATTAGACCCAGACAAACCCAAAGGGTTCATCTCCCAAAATACCTTCTTCTATGATGACTTCCTCTCTGAAGTTCATTATTTCCTCTAGTTCAGACCTCCACTCTTCATACTTTCCATTTATGCCTCCCATAGGGAGATGACACCATTCACCTGGCCCAAGATGTTATTGGCCTGACAGAGGTCCGGGAGTGTCACTGTCATAAAATGCCTTATGGTTGTGACCTGCTTAGTGACCCACCCATCCACAGCTTGTACTTTCTTCTTCATGGCCCTTAGAGTATCAATGTCACCCTACAGGAGCAGTGTTTTAGATGTGGAGGCTTATGGCTGGATCATGGTCAATGACTACACTAGTTTTGCAAGAAACCCGAGGAGATCTACATTATTTTCTTTTTCCTCCTTCATCTTATGTGCCTCCTTTTGTATCAAACCTAAATTTCCCAGGTTACCTCATTAAATAGATCTAGTTCCCCTTGCTCGTCTCTCCTCCCCAGAGAAACTTCTATAATGGTATATTCTACAGCTCCTATTGTTTCTTCCTCTGCATCTAGGGGAGGCGTCGCTACCACTATGACAGTATTTCCTCCTGAGCCAGTCCGAAGGGTGTGGAGGGTTCAGGCCTTCTTGGGCTTGTGAGCCTCTTAATTTTGGGCCATCATTTTGGTCAAGGAGAGAGGGGCTCCTGCTACCATCGGGCCCTTTCTTTTTAGGGATTCTACCAGCCATTGTAACAGCTAGGGTGGTCTTGTTGCTAAGGCTTGGGCATTTGGGTCTTCTTCGGGTCCCTGTGGTGTTTCCCTGGTATCCATAGTCACTTAGGACTCCTTTTATTGCTCCCTAAGATTTCTCGTATCTTACACCTTAGTGGCATTCACATTTGTATATCTGGGATTCTCCCCTTCTCCAAGTTTTTTGGTCACAGTATCCATACTTCCAGAGTTACCCCCCTCATCTTGCTACTACTATTCTACTTAGGCGTTCTCTGCTAGGACATTCTCCTCTGAGGGCACCTTTTATGTAGGGGCCAAAGGTGTCTGGCCTAGATCTAATTGTTGGGTTGCATAGAATACCTTTCTGAATGTCACATTATGGGGTAATGGATCACCTAGAGTAACTAGAGGCATTTGAAGCATGAACACTGGGGGTACAGTTGCTCCCAAAGGTCCGATTTCCCCAGTTATTGTCAGTTGCTCTTCTTGTATTTGTCTCTCCCCTGTCTTGGTCCTTGGGACCAATTTTTCTTCCACACTTGGTATATTTATCTGTTCTCACTCTTGTTCTTGCTCTTTCTCCCGAAACTCTTTTTTTTAGTGCTACCTCTTCTTGTGCATGGATTTCCTCTACCGCCCTCTCCACATCGGCTTGCAAGTTCACCAAGTCTTCCATCTAGAAGAGGTTGTCAAAATCATCATGGGGAGGGGAAGCCGCCAGAGGATCCTCTAGTTTGGGAGAAGAAGGGATAATTTCCACCTGGGGAATGTCTGGCATCCTGGGACCTGCATTTGTGCTTGGTGGAGGGTTAGTCACCCTTGGCTTCTTTCTTCTTGTCTGCAGTGGGACCCCAACATCCAAAATATCTGCACTCTCATCCTCCTTATTAACTACTTGGCTCATAAGTGTTGCAAGTGATGGTGAGCCTAAAGGGAGGGTGTATCCCACAAGAGTAACTAGAAGGCCAAGAGAAAGTTGGGTGCTCATTATTTCACTATGCTGGCGGGATGCCTCAATCTGAGTGTGAAGTTTTTCCAGAATATAGAGTGGAGCCAGTGGTGGAACATGGGTTGGGGTGCTCTCTTTAGCTTTCCCCTTATCTTTTCTCAGCCCGGATGCTCGGGAGGCCAAAGTGGACCCCCATAAATTTGGACCTTGATGGGTGCTTTTCTTGCACACTTGTGCAAAATAATCGGGGCTACACTGCACAATGCCCTGGGTGACATCTTCAATTGTCAAATTCTTTGGGGTGTCCCAATCCACCAGAGGGAGGTCCATCTTATTGATCCCCTGTGACTTGTATGATGGTTCCTCCAAGGGCCCACTATCTAAAAAATCCTTTGTAAAGGTCTGAAGGTTGAGGCTCTTCATCATCCCTTTGGTCATCCTCTCGTACTTCCAACCCCGGATGTCAAAATCATCTTGGAAATCTACCTAAAAATCCTCCAAGTGAGGCTCGTGGGGTATGGACGCCCGGGGCAGTGCTGTGTTTATCTTTCCAAGTGGGTCAAAATTATTCCTTTCCAGGTAGAAATCAGCTAGCCCCTAACTCCTCAACTCATTATCGGCCTCTTTGGCCGTTGCAAGGCTGCAATAATAGTTCGCGCAAATGATCAGGAATGGGATGGAGGTAACTTTCTTCACTCCATAAAATGCATGGAGTTCCAAGATTTTCCTGTAAAACTCCATCAAAATAATCCTATCCCCACAATGCTTGGGGAGTAGGTAGGGCTTGCTAGAAAACCCGGTCAGCTGAATGTAAGAATTCTACTGAAATTGAATGAAGTAATGGTTGTAAGAACTCACCAAGGTCATTGCTTCCTTGGATAGCCGGTACTCAGAATCCCGAGTAAGTGTCAAAATCTTGTGGTAAATGAAGGTGTCATTTACCCAGAAAAAATTGGGGAAGTTGGCTTCCCATTGAATTCGGGGAAAATGATCCCAAGGCGCACTTTGGCCAGGCCCAGTCCCAAGGATTCCCACTATAAGCAAACCCTAGAGTGCGGGTCTCTTTTGTGCTAGTGCTCATAATACATACAAATTCATGTGGAACTTCGATGTCTGGCTGATGTTGTTCAACTGAAAATCTATATGGTTGGCAATAATAGTTTCTTAATCAAAGTTTTGTCTGTGGGTGGTGATGTAGTATAGAAAATAGTATATCCATGCCGAAAAGTTCCTGGCATGGGGTTCACCAAAGATCCTACATAGAAAGATGATCCCCGCCTCTATACATTCCTTGAAATCCCCACGGGGGATCTCCAACTTCATTTTCTTATAGTCCTTCCTTGGGGACTTCAACCAGTGGGAATTCAGATGTTGTCAAGTGAGATGTTAAACTTTGTCAAACTCCTACAATGATGCGATCCAGGAGATGATAGTAGCCTTCTTAAACTGGGGTATCCCCAGTCCCAAAGCAAAAGTGGCAGCATCAAAAGTTACTATGGGCGTCGGGTAATTCAATGGAAGGGTAGCAACAAGAAAAACCACCCAGGTGGGTGTGTTGTAGTGCTTCACCAAGGAGAGAATCAACTCCAATGCCTGCACTAAGAAAGGGAAATAGGCAACCTTGATGATGTTGGAGGCGGCCATGTTCTTTTCCATGTTATCCCTGGCAGATCGTTGTTGATACATTACCCGGACAAGGCTCTGTAGTTCCTCCCATGATCTGACCTCTATGTCAGTAATATTTTGAAGTTTGGAATCCACCTTGGATCCCACAAGGATTCCATCCTTCAGGTATTTGGATGTTAATGGGAGCTTCTCCAGCATTTTCTCATCCCTTGTCTTGGTGGCTGCCTGGGTGGAAGTGGTCGGGAGTACTGGACTTCCAGGAGGATTTGTTACTTTAGACATTGTTTGTTGGGTAGTCTGTAGCCTGCAAGACCGGAAAACCATTAATACATGTAATAAAAAATAAAATAATTTCACAAACTCTGGAGAGTTCACCACCATTTCACACCTTTCCTTAAGAAAATGTTAGCTCATCAAATCCTAGAAATACAATAATCAACAATTTACTTGGAATTTGATCAACACGCGGGGGTCTTGGGGATTCTGGATCATGTGACAAATGGGATGAAGGCCCAGGGACTTTGTAGCACCCAAAAATCAGATAAACTAACTGTTATTGACATGACTAGGGTAGGTTGGTGTACTAGGATGACGTGGGTTGTCACGTGGTCACACAATAAATGAAGTAATGGCATCAAAAGCCACAACTATCTCATCATGGATGAATTAAATGCAATATGGGATGGTTTTGAATGCCCGTGCATGGGGAGTTAATCCCGCCATGAATGCTGAAACAATGGAGGAGAGAGAAAATGGCCATGACTCAAACAGGCGAGGTGCCAAGTTCGATGCAAGCAAAAACCAGGTGGGCGAGCTCAAATTTGGGTATACGATGCAACAAGGCATGGTGAGCTCACCACAGGGTAGGTCAGACATAATAGAATATATAGACTAATGTACAGAGACATACACTATGAACACCCTATTTACATAGAGGCCAAAGAATGGAAAATTTATAGAAAGCACACTTACTAAACTACGGACTACTAACAACTAACAAGAATTCATAATCATTTACACTATCTTACAACTATCTACATGAATATAGAGAAACCTAAAATAATTTACAATAAAATATAGTGCATGGAAGGCGGACAACTTTCCTGCAAAGCCATCCCACCAAAGGCAAGAGACGACAAAGACCAGAAGACAGAAAGCAAACAAACAGAGGAAAAACTAGAAACAAAAGAACAAAGCAAACAAAACAAGAAAAGGAGAGAAGGGTAGGACGGACCTACCAAAAAACTAGAGAAATGTAGGAGGAAGGGCACGGGAAGTTCTCTATAAATGAGTAGCTTCACGAACCACAAACACACCAAAGACCTTGCAGGATGGCTAGAAACATGCACAAGCTCAAACACCAACTTCATTGTTAAACACTCAAAGCAAACGTACTTAGCTCACTGGTAATTTTCATAGATCACACTTAATCACTCTTAATCGCTCTGAGGGTAATTTGGTCATGGTAAATGTAAAAATGACAAGTGAATCCTCATTTACACCCTTAGGTGAAAATGCACCACTTCCTTCCGCAAGTCTCGAGAAAAAGGAAAACCTCCAAACTCTGGGCCCGGGGAATTAACAAAGATAGATCTAAAGAGTGGATATCACCAAATCAGGATCAGAGAAGGAGATGAATGGAAGAAAGCCTTTAAGACAAAGGATGGCTTGTATGAGTGGTTATTCATTCCTTTTGGGCTAACTGATGCACCGAGCACATTCATGTGGCTCATGAATGAAGTACTGAAATAATTTCTAGATAAGTATGTTATTGTTTACTTGGATGATATTTTGATTTTTAGTAAAACATTGGAAGAACATATGATGCATATTCATAAGGTGTTTGAGAGGTTAAGGGAAGAAAAATTGTTTATTAATCTGAAGAAGTGCAATTTTGTGAAAAAGGAAATAGTGGAACTGGGATTTGTAGTCTCCGCAAAAGGTCTAAAAATAGACCCAGAGAAGGTGTAGGCTATCCTTAAATGGCCTACCCCAATAAGTGCTACTGAGTTAAGATCTTTTCATGGTTTGGCTAGTTTTTACAGAAATTTTATTCATAGTTTCAGTAGTATTTGTGGACCCTTGACTAAAACAATGAGATGGGATAGGAAAGAGTTTAAGTGGACTGTAGGGGTAGATAAGAGTTTTGAATTTATGAAAAGAAAAGTTACAGAACAACCTATTTTAGCACTTCCAAATTTTAACAAGGTGTTTCAAGTAGACTTTGATGCTAGTGGTAATGTTATTGGAGCAGTTTTGAGTCAGAAAGGTCAACCCATTGCCTATTTTAGTGAGAAGTTGAATGATGCCAAGAGAAAATATTTTGTTTATGATCAGGAGTTCTATGCTATTGTTTAGGAGTTGAGGAAGTGGAGACATTATCTTTTTCCAAAAGGGTTTGTTTCATTTACTGAATATCAAGCTTTGCAATATTTGAATAGTCGGGGAAAGTTGAATCAAATGCATTTGAAATGGGTTGAGTTTTTGCAGAGTTACACTTTTATTTTGAAACACAGGAGTGGGAAGTCTAATAGGGTTGCATATGCCATTATTAGAAGACTGATTTTGCTGACATAGATGCAGATTGAGTCTGTTGGGTTCAAGGAACTCAAGATTTTGTATCCTAAAGATCCATATTTTGGTGAAGCTTGGAAAGCTTGTAGAGAACCTCTTACTCTGGATAGAGCCAAATGGTTGGATTTCACAATTCAGGATGATATGTTGTTCAAAGGTAGTCAGTTGTGAATTCCAAAGAGTTCCATAAGGGAGAATATAATCAAAGAAAAGCATAGTGGAGGACTGGCTGGACATTTTGGGCGAGCTAAAACCATTTCTCTGGTTAGTGAGAACTATTATTGGCCATAGTTGTGGCAAGATGTTAAGGAAATTGTATAAGGTTGCAAGGTATGTCAGATGGAAAAAGGAGAGAAGCAGAATACAGGGTTGTATCAGCCATTACCTGTACCAGAAAAGCCATGGTAGGATATTAGTATGGACTTTGTTCTTTGCCTACAGAGAACTCAGAGAGGGAATGATTTCATCTTGTAGTGATGGACAGGTTTTTAAAAATAGCACATTTCATCCCTTGCAAGAAGACTAATGATGTTGTTCATGTAGTAGAATTGTTTTTCAAGGAGGTGGTAAGACTGCATGGATTACCAAAGAGCATAGTTTCAGATCAGGATACCAAGTTTGTTGTGTACTTTTGGAGAACCTTGTGGAAAAATTTGAAGACAGATTTGAAGTTCATCTCAGCACACGATCCAAAGATTGATGGATAGACAGAAGTTGTGAATATGAGTTTGGGAAACCTGTAGAGATGCTTGGTTGGAGATCAACCAAAGGGATGGGATTTGGTTTTACCATAGGTGGAATTTGCATATAATGATTCTGTCAATAGGAGAAATGGTAAATCACCATTCCATATAGTATATGGAAGTAGTCCTAGAAATGCATCAAAATTAAGAAAGTTGGACAAAGGAGAGACAAGTAGCACTGAAGCTGAAGACTTTGTAGAACACTTGAAGAATTTGCATGAGGAGGTGAGGCAACATATTAATAAATTGAATACACGGTACAAGGCTAAGGTAGACAAGAAAAGGAGGCATAAGGAATTCTAGGTGGGAGATGAAGTCATGGTTCATTTGAGAAAGGAGAGATTTCCAATATGAACATATAATAAGTTGAAGATGAAGAAGTTTGGACCATACAAAATACTGAAGAACCATGATTCAGGAAATGCTTATGAAGTAGAGTTGCCCAGTGAACTAAATATTTCACCAGTGTTTAACATTTCAGATTTGATATAATATCATGAGGGAGGTGTTGAGGATCATATCAGAGAAGCACAGTGGAATATTCAAGCAATAAATTCAGCTATAGAGGAGATTGAAGACATTTTGGATAGTCATGTTGGAAGAAGCACAAGGAATAGGACATATGAAGAATATTTGGTCAAATGGAAAGGATGACCTATAGAAAATTCATCATGGCTATCAAGGGAGGAGGTTAACCATCTTGGTTTTCCTTTGACCACCTGAGATGTGACAGGGTCACTTCTCAAATTACCCTGGGTGTATGATGCAGGAGCATCCTAGGTGTAAGAGAAATCTTGCATCACCCAAAAATATTTTCTAGTTTCTTTTCAATGAGTTACTATTTCTGGAAAGTTAATATTTTAGTAAGTTTTCCATTTGAGCTTAGAATGTTCTATTTTCTTCCCTAGAAATTCACTTTGATTGTATCATCCTGCTAGTAAAGTTTCATTGCCAGATCAAGTCTAGTTTTGTAAATATTGGATATTTTCAGTATTGGCAGTAGGGTATAGAAAATTTGAACTTAGTTTTGAAGGCCTTAGAGGCTCTGAATGGGGTCAAAACTTTGGCTGAATAGAAGCCCTAGTCAAGCGTTGTAGAGCACTTTGTGGAATTTTTGAAATAGGGTTACGGCGGCCCATCGGGTCAACGGTTGATGGGTTATGGTCTCCATAAGTTGCACTACCTGAACTTGAAAATGTTAAAGTTTCTTCAAAATTTCTTTTTAGGTTCTAAAGTTGTTTGCACCTACTCTTATGTAATTAAATGAATAATAATATTATAGGGATGGTCAGCCTCAAACTTTAGGGTTTAATTTCTAGAGTCTTCTTGGGCGGTTAAAATTGCCTATATATTGAAGGCATTTAGGGTTATCTAGGGTAGTTCTAGGTTATGCAGCTAGTGGCTCTATCTTGCAGATTATTGTAATAAAATTCCCATGTGGTTGTGCATGTTGCATTTCTAAAGGTGCATGTTATATTTCAAAATATTGTAATTTCATTTCATGGTGGATAGTAGAAAGCCCGTTTCCTTTCTTTGCAAATCTTGTTATTCTCGCTTTTGTTGTGTGTTTGTGTTAATAAGGGGAGCATCCTTCATCAAGTGGTATCAAAGAAGGAGTTCTTGAGTGTGTAGATGGATCACCGAATATGAGGCAATTTGCACTAGGACTGTGGTTGTGGGTTTGCGTGATACGAGCCAAAAATGCCTCCACGAAGGAACCGTGGCAAAAGAGATGGAGGTGTGATAGAAGAGGGATTTAGAGTCCTCCAGAGGCAAGTGCAAGCATTGCAAGAGGAGCTATGTAGAGTAATAAATATTTTAGTTAGAGATGAAAGTGATGAGGGATCTGAATAAGAAGGACAAGGTGACCAGGAAGCACCAGAAGTGCCTAGAGATCTTGAACATGATAGACTTTTGAGAGCCATTTCCAATATTGGAAAGAGACCTAAGATTGAAATTCTCACATTTTCAGGAAATCTTAACCCAGAGGATCTGATCGACTGGATCAATGATCTAGAATAATATTTTGAGTATGAAGATGTTGAAGACCCAGATTAGGTCAAATTTTTGAAGGCCAAACAGAAGGGTTATGCAAAAATTTGGTGGCAGGAGATTTAGTTAGAGAGGAATAGAAGAGGAAAGGAGAAAATCACAAGATGGGACCAAATGGTGGAGAAGTTGAAGAGAGATTTAATTCCCATTGATTATGAGTTAGATCTACTAATAAAAATTCAAGGGTTGAAGCAAGTGGTAAAATCTATACAGGAGTATACAGAAGAGTTCTACTGAGTCCTGATTAGAACAGGTCATGCAGAACCTAAGAAGAGAAAATTTTCCCGTTATCTTCATGGATTGTGGAAAAGTATTCAGGATGATTTGAGTCTAGTTAGAATGACCAGCATTGAAGAGGCATACCATTTTTCCATGAGAGTGGAAGAGAAGTTGAATAAGAAGTTTTAAAGAAAGAAAGCTAGAAGAGGTCATGGTGGAAGATCTAGCCAATGGTATTATGGAGGCCAAAATGAAGATCAAAAAAGGAATGATGAGTCAAGTATAATTCAGAATCAGAGGGGAAATAATTTAAATTGTTCTCATGATCAAAATAATAGGGATCGGAGAGGAAGAGGAAGAGGGAAAGGACTAGGAAGAGGCAGTTTTCATGGGACATGTTTCCATGGCGGAGAAGGACACCGAGCCTATGAATTCCCACAGCGTCAAGGAAGGACAAATAGGTGGAATAAATCTTATGCATGAGTTGTCCATGCAAATGAAGAAGCTCAACCAGAACACTCAGATGATGCTGAGAGAGGGGAAACATTAGTTGTAAGAAGGATCCTGATAAATGAAGAGAAGAGCTTAGATCAGAGGAAGAGCCTATTTGGCACTAGATTCAAGTGTGGGGATAAGTGTTGTGATGTGATCATTGATGGTGGAAGCACTGATAATCCGGTATCAGAATAAATGGTCACAAAGTTGAAGCTAAAAGGGGAAAAACACCCACGTCCATACAGAATTTCCTGGGTGTAGGATGACCACAAGTTTATGGTCAATGAGAAATGCTTAGTAAATTTCAAGATTGGAAGTTACCAATATAAGGTACTTTTCTATATCATCCCCATGGATGCATGTCATTTGTTTCTGGGAAGGCCTTGGCAATTCAAAAAGCATGTCATACATGATGGTCATGCTAACACTTATTCTTTGACAAAGGATGGAGTCTGACACAAGCTGAAGCTATTGAAGGAAATGGTAGAAAAGGTATGTAGTAATGCCGGAATATGTTTAGTTGATGGAAGAAATTTCTTAGAAGGTATGAGACATGAGCATATGTGTTTTTCCCTGATTCCAAAAGTGGGTAAAGAAGAAGTAGAAGATATACCTGCAAAAGTTGAAGACTTGTTGGAAGATTTTTAGGATATTGTTTTTGATAATGTACTTGATGGATTACCACCAGTGAGAAAGATCCATCATCGGATGGACTTGATCCCAGGGGCCAGTTTTCCAAACAAGGCATTCTATAGGATGACTCCAGTAGAGATTGAGGAATTGAATAGACAAGTGCATGAGTTATTGCAGAAGGGATTGATCTAAGAGAGCTTGAGTCCATGTGTTGTACCAACAGTATTAGCACCAAAGAAAATGGATAATGGAGGATGTGTAAAGATTGTCAAGATATCAATAAGATCACTATCAAGTATAGATTTCACTTGCCAAGAATGGATGATATTATTGATTGTTTGAGTGGAGATGATTATTTCACAAAGATAGATCTAAAGAGTGGATATCACCAAATCAGGATCAGAGAAGGAGATGAATGGAAGATAGCCTTCAAGACAAAGGAGGTCTTGTATCAGTAGTTAGTCATGCCTTTTGGGCTAACCAATGCACCGATCACATTCATATGGCTCATGAATGAAGTACTGAAAGAATTTCTGGGTAAGTATGTTATTGTTTACCTATATGATATTTTGATTTTTAGTAAGACATTGGAAGAACATATGATGCATATTTGTAAGGTGTTTGAGAGGTTAAGGGAAGAGAAGTTGTTGATTAATTTGAAGAAGCGTAGTTTTGTGAAAAAAGAATTAGTGTATCTGGGATTTGTAGTCTCAGCAAAAGGTCTAAAAATGGACACAGAGAAGGTGCAGGCTATCCTTGAATGGCCTACCCCAATAAGTGCCATTGAGGTAAGATATTTTCATCGTTTGGATAGTTTTTATAGAAATTTCCTTTGCAGTTTCAGTAGTATCTATGGACCCTTGACTGAAATAATGAGAGGGGATAGGAAAGAGTTTAAGTGGACTGTAGGGGAAGATAAGAGTTTTGAATTGTTGAAAATAAAAGTTACAGAACAACCTATTTTAGCACTTCCAGATTTTAACAAGGTGTTTCAAGTAGATTGTGATGCTAGTGGTAATGTTATTGGAGCAGTTATGAATCAAGAAGGTAAACCCATTGCCTATTTTAGTGAGAAGTTGAATGATGCCAAGAGAAAATATTATAATTATGATCAATGGTTCTATGCTATTGTTCAGGCATTAAGGAAGTGGATACATTATCTTTTGCCAAAAGAGTTTGTTTTATTTACTGATCATCAAGCTTTGCAATATTTGAATAGTCAGGGAAAGTTGAATCAAAGGCATTTGAAATGGGTTGATTTTTTACAGAGTTACACTTTTTTTTTGAAACACATGAGTGGGAAGTCTAATAGGGTTGCAAATTCCCTTAGCAAAAGACTAATTTTTCTGACTGAGATGGAGATTGAGATGGAGAATCTAATCAAAGAAAAGCATAGTGGAGGACTGGCTGGACATTTTGGGTGAGATAAAACTATTTCTCTAGTTAGTGAGAACTATTATTGGCCACAGTTGCAGCAAGATGTTAAGAAATTTTTACAAGGCTGCAGGGTATGTCAAATGGAAAAAGGAGTGAAGCAGAATACAGGGTTGTATGATCCATTACCTGTACCAGAGAAGTCATGGGAGGATATTAGTATGGACTTTGTTCTTGGCCTACTGAGAACTCAGAGAGGGCATGATTCCATCTTTGTAGTGGTGGATAGGTTTTCAAAAATGGCACATTTCATTCCTTGAAAGAAGACTAATGATGATGTTCATGTAGCAGAATTGTTTTTCACAGAGGTGGTAAGACTACATGGATTACCAAAGAGCATAGTTTCAGATCAGGATATCAAGTTTGTTGGGTACTTTTGGAGAACCTTGTGGAAAAATTTGAAGATAGATTTGAAGTTCAGCTCAGCACATCATCTACAAACTGATGGACAAACAGAAGTTGTGAATACGAGTTTGGGAAACCTATTAAGATGCTTGGTTGGAGATAAACCAAAGGGATGGGATTTGGTTTTACCACAGGTGGAATTTGCATATAATAATTATTTCAATAGGAGCACTAGTAAATCACCATTCCAGATAGTATATGGAAGTAGTCCCATAAATGCATCAGAATTAAGAAACTTGGACAAAGAAGAGACAAGTAGCGTTGAAGATAAAGACTTTGTAGAACACTTGAAGAATTTGCATGAGGAGGTGAGGTAGCATATTAATAAAATGAATACATTGCACAAGGCTAAGGTAGAAAAGAAAAGAAGGCATAAGGAATTCTAGGTGGGAGATGAAGTCATGGTTGATTTGAGAAAGGAGAGATTTCCAGTAGGAACATATAATAAGTTGAAGATGAAGAAGTTTGGTCCATGCAAAATACTGAAGAAGCATGATTCAAGAAATGCTTATGAAGTAGAGTTGCCCAGTGAACTCAATATTTCACCAGAGTTTAAAATTTCAGATTTGATAGAATATCATGAGAGAGGTGTTGAGGATCAGATCATAGAAGCACAATGGAATATTCCAGCAACTACTTCGGCTATAGAGGAGATTGAAGATATTTTGGACAGTCGTGTTGGCAGAAGCATAAGGAATAGGACATATGAATAATATTTGGTCAAATGGAAAGGATGACCTATAGAAGATTCATCATGGATATCAAGGGAGGAGGTTAACCGTCTTGGTTTTCCTTTGACCACCTAAGACATGACAAGGTCACTTCTCAAATTATCCTGGGTGTCTGATGCAGGAGCATCCTGGGTGTAAGAGAAATCTTGAATCACCCTAAAATATTTTCTAGTTTCTTTTCCATATGGGCTATTTTATGCAAAGTTACTATTTCTGGAAAGTTACTATTTTTAGTAAGTTTTTTTTTTTTGAGCTTAGAATATTCTATTTTCTTCCCTGGAAATTCACTTTGATTGTATCATCCTGCTAGTAAAGTTTCTTTGCCAAATCAAGTCTAGTTTTGTAGATATTGGATATTTTTTATATTGGCAGAAGGGTACAGAAACTTTGAACTCAATTTTGAAGAACTTAGAGGCTCTGAATGGGGTCAAAACTTTGGCTAAGTTGTAGAGCACTTTGTGGCATTTCTGAAATGGGATTACAGCGGCCCATTGGGTCAACGGTTGATGAGTTATGGTCTTCGAAAGTTACACTACCTGAACTTGAAAACGTTAAAGTTTCTTCAAAATTTATTTTTAGGTTCTAAAGTTGTTTGGGCCTACTCTTATGTAATAAAAATAAATAATAATATCTTAGGGATGGTTGGACTCAAACTTTAGGGTTTAATTTCTAGATTCTTCTTGGGCAGTTAAAATTGTCTGTATATTGAAGGCCCGTAGGGTTGTCTAGGGAAGTTTTGGGTTATGCAGCTGGTGGCTCTATCTTGCAGATTATTGTAATAAAATGCCAATGTGATTGTGCATGTTGCATTTCTAAAGGTGCATGTTATATTTTAGAATATTGTAATTTCATTTGATGGTGGATAATAGAAATCTCATTTCTTTTCTTTGCAAATGTGGTTATTCTCACTTTTTTGTGTGTTTGTGTTAATAAGGGGAGCATCTTCATCAAATGGTATCAGAGTAGGATTTTCTGAGTGTGTAAACTGATCACCGACTATGAGGCAGTTTGCACCAGGACTGTGGTTGTGGGTTCGCATGATAAGAGTCAAAAATGCCTCCATGAAGGAACCATGGCAGAAGAGCTGGAGGTGTGACAAAAGAGGGCAATAGTGTCTTCCACAGGCAAGTGCAAGCATTGCAAGAGGAGTTATGTGGAGGAATGAATATTTCGGTTAGAGATGAAAGTGATGAGGAATCCGAAGAAGAAGGACAAGGTGACCATGAAGGACCAGAAGCACCTAGAGATCCTAAACATGATAGGCTTTTGAGAGCCATTTCCAAGATTGGAAAGAGACCTAAGATTGAAGTTCCCACATTTTTGGGAAATCTTAACCCAGAGGAGCTGATCGATGTGATCAATGATCTAGAAGAATATTTTGAGTATGAAGATGTTGAAGACCCAGATCGGGTTAAATTTGTGAAGGCCAAACTAAAGGGTCATGCAAAAATTTGGTTGCACAAGATTCAGTTGGAGAGGAATATAAGAGGAAAGGAGAAAATCACAAGATGGGACCGAATGGTGGAGAAGTTGAAGAGATGATTCATTCTCACTGATTATGAGCTAGATCTGTTGAGAAAAATGCAAGGGTTGAAGCAAGTAGGAAAATTTGTACAAGAGTATATAGAAGAGTTCTATCGAGTCCTCATTAGAATGGGTCATGCAAAACCTGAGAAGGAAAAATTTTCCCATTATCTTTATGGATTGCGGCCAAGTATTCAAGATGAGTTGAGTCTGGTTAGAATGACCATCATTGAAGAGGCATACCAGTTTTCCCTTAGAGTGGAAGAGAAGCTAAACAAGAAGTTTGAAAGCAAGCAAGCAAGAAAGAAGAGGTCATGGTGGAAGATCTGGCGGACAGTATGATGGAGGCCGAAATGAAGATCAGAAAAGGAATGATGAGTCAAGTAGCTGTCAGAATTAGATATTACTCCTTATGAAGAATCTCACATTTGGCACACACACAATGTGAATGTGGCATTCATAGAAGATGGGAGTTACATGCAAACTCATACATTCATCTCTATTTAAGAGATGCCCCCTCACACACTTGCAAAATAATCTTCTCTCTTTTCTCACTTCTCACTTTCTCAAAGTTGCTCTCATTATTGTATTGAGTTTATTGCTCTCATTATTTAGGCTTTGTGCCATATTCATATTATTCACAAGGGGTTTTTTCTTTTTTTTTTCCCCTTTCAAAATCCTTGAGTTCTTGTCTTGGTTCTTGGAGAGTTTTGGCGAACTTTTGTTTGATCTATTGAATGAAAATATCTCTCTCTCTCTTAGTATTTGTTAAATCTCTTCCATTGCATACTCTCTTGGATTCTTTCCTTATATGTTTCATTTTACTTTATGTTTTTAACATAGTATTAGAGTTGGTTTAATCTTTGTTTTTGAGTGTGCATGAAGGAATAGTTGAAAGATATCTCGGTTGTGAAGGAGAAAGCAATTTTTTTCTTAATCTAACTCTTATTTGTAGGTTTTCTTTCATTTTTTTTGAAAATCTAACATTTCTTTTAAAACTAACTTTTTATCGATGACTTGCCGCCAGATCTAATTTTTTTCATCTCTTTTTCATGTTTTTAAAGATCTAACATACCCTCTATCGGGCAACCGCAAGGGATTTATAGTTTGCACATTCTCTTGTTTTGTTTTTTTCTTGTTCATGTAGTTTCATTTATTTATCTAACTTTTCTTTCATCTTTCAACATATATCAATTTGCTATATATATGTTTATTTAACTTTTTATTGCAAGATTTTCTTTATATCTCATATTCTTCTGCAGGTCTCCTATAATCCTTCAAATATATCTCTTTATATTTATCAAAGTTTTTCTGATTTCTAACTTCTTTCTTCAACAGGTTTATACTAAATCTACAAATTCTTATTTTGTCTTATCCATCTTTATTTTATTCTTTGTATTAATCACAGCTCTTATTATGTATTTATCATTGTTTTATCATTGTTTTATCATTGTTTTATCTTTGTATTATCTTTGTATTTATCATTATTTTATCTATGTATCTATTAATAATCCATTCTAATGCATAAAAAGTAGTAAAAGCACGACGAGATTGATTACCTTGAGATTTGAAGTTATTTTGATTATTATTATTCATAGGGTTCTTATCATTTTTCTTTTTAAAACAAACATTAGTTAGGTGACCATCTTTACCACAATAAGTACAATGTTGTTTCCTATTTTGTTGATTATTGTAATTATTGTTATTATTATTGTATGATGGCCTAGAATTAGACCTATTATTTGAATAACTATTATTGTTATTATTATTATTATTTGAATAACCATTATGATGATTATTGTTACGATAATTATTGTTGTTATTGGAATAATTTTTGTTTTAATGATTATTATTATGATTATTAGTATCTGACTTATTATTTTGATTTTGAGTTTTAGATACAAAAGCATGTTCAAAAGACTTAATAGTACCCAATTGCAATAATTTAGCCTCCCCTTGACATAACAAATTTTAAAAAATAGCATAAGTTAAATGAGGAGCTACGCTAGGAATTGCAAGCTGAGAGTGAATATTAGTGATAAATTGTTGACACTCTTTAGGAAGAAATTTTTTAAGAATAATAGTAATTAATCTAATATCACTTAAGCTAAAATTAACACCACTTAGTTGAGTTTTAATTGCATCAAACTTGAGTAAAAATTCATCCATAGTTTTAAAATCAATATACCTCAAGTCTTCCAATTTTTCTTGGAGTTGAATCTTACGGGATTCAGATGAGTTGTCATACGTCTGTTGTAGAATATCCCACACTTGATGGGCTTTGGTACAATGTCCAATTAAGACATAAAGATCAGAAACTATTGAGAGACCAATCAAACCAAGAGCTTCTTCATTTTTTTGTTTTCCATGCATATTTTTCTACTTGTGAAGCAGAGGTAGTTGGTTCAATAGAAGCATCTGTAGCAACTTCAAGTAAATGTTTAAAACAGAATAGAAAGGAAACATGAGTTTTCCATTGATGATAATTAGAGCTATTGAGTTTAATTTCCAGAATTAGAGTAGACATGATTAATAAGTAATATGATCAAATTAATTTAAATGAGATGAATTACAATGAAAATATATTGATTAAGATCAAGAAAAATAAATTTAACTTAATGTTAATCACAAATGGAAAGGTTAAATAATGATATTAAAAAACTTTAAATTTTTGGATTAAGTGAAGGAACAAATTTTTCATGCAATGAAGTAATGAACCAGCAATTGAATTTGGTCAGAAATGATATAAATAACTTATAAATGAAATGATTTGAAGTAATATTAAGCAGGGAAAATGTATTGACGTTTAAACTTTTTGATTTAAACAAGAAATACGTATAGATTGGAGCAAATGGCAATGAGGATTAAACTAAATAACGGATTTGAAATATGAGAGAAGCTATATGAATAAATAATTACCAATATACTAATTAGATGAACAAATGTAGATTGTTAATTATTAATCAATAAAATAATGAAAGTAAAGTTTGAATGAGTCAAAGATAATATTCAAACTATAACTAAAAATAGATAAAGAGAACAGATAACTGATAAAGTCTGATAAAAACTAGAGAATTCCCCCTACAAGTATGATATTCTGCAACCACCAAAACCAATCCACAACTAATATCTGAAAGTTGAACAACTATTCCAGAAATTTGAACCAATTACCAATTTAAAACAAATATCTAATGAATTTCCAATGATTAAAAATGTTTTTACTTAGCATAAATCTGCACCTTACTTCAAATGTTGCGCGGGAGACTAAAATTTAAAAACTTATAATAAAGAGTGAAATTGTAAATGTTTCAGTTGGCTAAAAACTGTGCTTGGAATACTACGCTGGAATATTTGAATCTTTAGAATGGTATTAATAAAATATCACTATGCTGAGAGCTAATATAATGTTTAAACAAAATACCAAAAAGGAGGGGGAATAATGCGCAGTGGAGAGAGAGTAGGAGTGAGTAGCTAGCTGCGATGAAATAAGGAGAAGAGGACTGTTGTGTGGGAACTGGGGGACGAAAGGATTAGGCAAGAGAATTTTTTAAATCCTATATAAATGATTCAATGTTGTTTAGCAATGTAAGGGAGATGCTACACAAGAAGCCACCAAGGAAGATGCTGACAGAGTGGAGGGCAGCGTAGAAGCTGTGAAAGAGAATGGTTTGGAAAAAAAAAAAGTTGTTGTGTAAAGGAATAGAGAGAAGCTAAAGTTGTGCAAGAAGAAAGTGTGATTAGAATAATAAAGATGATCAGAAATAAGAGTTGTGATTAATATAGAGATAAAATAATGATAAATATAGAATAAGAGTTGTGATTAATACAGAGAATAAAATAAAAATGGATAAGACAGAATAAGAATCTATAGATTTAGTATAAACCTGCAGAAGAAAGAAGTTAGAAATCAGAAAAACTTTGATAAATATATAGAGATATATATGAAGGATTATAGGAGACTGTTGGAATAATGATCTATTTGTCATCAGTGAATGCACTTAATGAAAACACTTATTCGATTTTGAATGCTTACCGAGCTCATCACTCAGTCCATAGACTATACCGAGCATTCAGTAAAACTCACCGATTAATCAGTTCAAACCGAGCAGTAAGGCAGTCACCGAGTAAATGAGAAGAACAACAGTTACCGAGCAGACGGTAGTCACCGAGTCATCAGTCGAAGATAATCGAGAAGTCAGTTACTAC
>MU223712.1:115281-131735 GCA_018584345.1 Thuja plicata | reverse complement strand
TAAATGCCTCACTACTAGGCATTTTGCTGTCAAACTCACCCCTCCAGGCATCTAAGGCCTTCACTTGATCATCATCTCCTCTTAAAGAAGGTATGAATCTGTTAAAATCATCAGAAAAGAGGCTTAAATTTACCTCAATTTGGTTCAATTTGCGCTTAAAGAATGAGAGAGCAATATTAACTCTTTTGATCTCATCTTCAACTTCAGTCACTATTTCTAGAAAATCTGATCTCAGGGATTGCAATGATGCTAACTTCTCAAATAATTGTACCCTAGTAGACCACTTAGTAAAATAGGGGTTGAGGATAGCCAAATACCCCATTACCTCCATGTGAAAAGCTGGCAATTTTTTATAAGTATTGAGTATAACATCAGCTTTATCTTTTAAGATATCAATTCTGTGTTGCAGCACACCCTTCAATGCTCTTAAAGCAATTGCATTTCCTTTCTCTTCCTCAGCCTTTTCCTCAACCACCTCTTCAGACTTTTTTTTTCCTTGAATTTGTAGGGGATGTGGTTGCATAGGTACATACATCACCTCAGGCTTTGTTTTCAATTCTTCCATTAATTTCTTTATCATCTGATCCCGCTAATAAAGTTGCACTCAGCACATTTCTCTATCTTTTTCCAATGCACTAGTCTCTTCCACCAATGTGCTGCATCTATCAGACAATTGCTTAGTTTTGTCTTCATTCAAGTGAGCCCAATGTGTCATGATTTGGGATATCTCCAAATCTCCTGTATTTTGCATCATCCACACCATTTGATTGCCCACCATATTCTCCTGAATATTCACCACTTGGGGTTTTTCTTCAAATTTGAACACTGAACAAGCTAGGGTTTCAAGACTTCTGAATATTTTCACAGATTTAGGCTTGAAAACATGAAAACTTGGAGAGGGAAAACCAAACCAACGAGGTAAAGAAACCAAAACCTAGAATACAACCAACACAAGACTTCTAAAATGAACTTCTATTTTGGTATTTTAGGAATGGCGGTGATGTTAGGAAACTATGCTCTCACCCTTTTGGGATGATCAAAAATCCAGAAGCATTGTTGTCACTTTCTTATGTTTTTGAAGTGTCTTTTAGATTATAAATCCTAAGAATTATATGAACGTATCCTCTTCGATTGCCTTTGTGTATCTTGGGTGCAAGAGAAACTCATATAATTCTTCTAGTGTGGCTACCTCCCAAGTGCTTTAATAGAGCCAGTGAGAGTGGATTGCCCAATCGGTAACAGGCTAAAGACAAGCCCTTCCAAACTGGTATATAAAAAATGTCATTGTGATTAGTCTCACAATGGACAGGTGTGAATTCGTTGTGGCAACCAAAATCTCCTCTAGTACCCTAGTGGTGCATTAAATTCCCTACATTGTTAAGGTTAAAACCTTGATTTGAAAGGATTGGGAGAGCCCCCTTAATTGGGAAAATGACTTGATCACACCACCTGAATGAATGCCTTGACTACAAAATTTGTTTTAGTGACCAAAAACCCTCTATCTATTGACGTGAAAGGTCAGAGACTGACTAAGATGTCCCACATTTTCACAGCTCTTAGTAGAGATAACGGTCCTTTGGGAAGTGATTCCCTTGGGATTTGAAGCTTGGTGTGCCTGAGAAGTGAGTGCACTGTAAGGAGGAGCCCATGCCTCCAAGCTTCTAAGTTGTCCACTATGAGTAGACGTGGCTGAACTTTGATTCAAGTGGGAATTCAACAGATATTGCCCTGGCTTACCTAGGTTGTGGAGTGACTATTCTATTTACAAAAAACAATCTACTTGATGTGTCTTGTGTGATTGAAACATCAAAACATACACCAAACATCAATACAAACATCAAAATGATCAACAAATTTGCATCCTTAAGTGTCAAACTGTCAACTTGCCAAATTTTCTATCCTATCATTTTAAGTCTTCCTAGGTTGAATTAGATTAGATTAGGTCACTTACCCCACTATTAGAAGCTTGTTTACACTTTGGATTCTTGTGTTTTGACCTCTTGAACTAGTAATCTTTGATTTCACAAGTGACCTTACTTGGAGTTGGTGAGCTAGAAACCGTCCTTGTTGAGAAGATAAACCTTTAGATTATTTGATAACACACTTGGAGAGTTTTGGTAATCTCTTGTCCATTCACTTTCATACAAATTCAATTTCAATCAATATAACTTGGGTAAATCATCCTCTTCATACATATGTGTTAGGGTATTCACCCGTTCATTGGGAACCTCTGTGGCAGTGTTGGTTTACACCTCTTGCAAAATTATATCTTATCACCTCTCTTTTGGACAAGTTAACACCTTTACTATCCTAGTTTGGTACCAACATTTCTTAGGTTCATCCTATCAGCTAGTACCTTTTATTTCATGTCAATTACAACAAGATATCAAGTAGATCAAGGAAAACAACCTCGAGTAGTCTTTAACCAATTACCCCTAGTTCAAAATTGCCAAAAACATAAGGGAAAAGAACCCATTTTTTATCAATCACCTAGGAACAACTAAAAAGTTTGGTTTGATTCCAAGAGTCGCCTTAGTGAGTTGGGTATACCCTTAGAATATTCTTTCTTAGATATGGATATGAGTTACACAATGACTCGATGAGAGAGGGAAGACATGGATAAACGCCTTGATGACATATTTTCAAAACATAAAGATACCATTTTGTTTGGTGGTTCCTCTCATAATAGTCGACCAGCTTCACCCCTTATATCAACTAGATATCTAGATGCACACCAAAGGGATGAGAGAGGTAAGAGGCACGCCTATCAATATGAGCAATCACAACATGAAAACCAAGATGAGGAACTTTATGACACTCGCATAAATGCAGCGTACACCAATAATTTTTTTTGACATTCAAGACCAAGTTCACTTCTCAAAACATCTTCAAGATACATGAGTGAAAGTCTTAAGAGAATTGAGCATGAAAATAAAGCCTTCCTAGATGAACAAGCTAGAAAAGAAGAGAAAATTAGACTCCTAGAGTTGGTGAGACAAACCTTGTTGGAAATAGAAAATAAATCCCTCCAGGAGGAGCAAGACAGACTCTTGGCTCAGTGACTTAATGACCAATTTAATAACATGCGTGTTAGTGGTGGAAATAACTCTCCTCCATCCACTCCTCCTAAGACTCCATGAAGTGGAATCCATTCAAGGATTCCATCACAATCTCCTATCCCTAGAGGAAGAAGGGCTTCAACACATGATCATTATAGGAGACAAACACCTCCTAGGAACTCAAAACAACCTTCACAACATACTCATCATGGTTCACAATATGGGGTTAGTAGCTCAAGTTTTGACCTCAGCTCCCAAGACTTCATGAAAATGCAACAAGAACCACTCTTCCAGTAGTATGTGGAGAAATATTTAGAGAAAAATAAAGACAATTTCCTAGAGAGTTTAATCAACAAGGGTGCTAGAGTCCCCTACAACTTTAATGTGGACAAAAGGATTAACAAGAAAGGTCCATCTCAAGAACAGGAGATCAAACAACTTAAGAGCATGATGGAAAAGATGTTATCACCCAAGAATTTGTTCTCACTTGATTCAATTTGTCCTAATCCTTTTGAAAAAAGTGTTAACATGAAAGAATTCCCTAGAAAGGTTGAGATTTCTCAATATGAAAAGTATGATGGGAATGGAGATCCACATGATCATGTGCACCAATTTTATACCACAAGATTTGTGTTCCATCAAGATGACTCGTACCTCATGAGATTGTTCCCAAGGAGTCTTAAGGGTCAATCGATGGAATGGTTCACCAACATAACTCCTCCCGTCAAGACTTTCAAAGAGCTTGTACATAGATTTGTTTAACACTTTGCATACAACCTTTCAAGATCTATCACCATGTTGGACTTATGCAACTTTAAAAAAAATCAACGGGGCTCCTTTGTCACATTCTTGCATAGGTGGAGACGACAATGCTCTCGCTACTCTAGAACCATTCCTAAAAATGAAAACATTGACATCCTTGTTAGCAACTTGGTTCCCGAAATGTGGTGTGAAGTTAGGAAGATGGTTTTTTATTCCTTTGACACCATGGTAAAACCGCATGTAGGATTGAGGATGTTTTGAAAGAACTGGAAGTTTTGACCAAACATTGAAACAATAGCAACAATGGTCAAAACAACAACAACTCTAACAAGGATAAAGGGAAGAACTCACACTGGAATAGGAATAAACAAGTGGTCAATGATGGATTTTTGGACTCCTCCCAACCCAAAGATCAAACTATGCACCACTTGTCTAGTGTTGTTCAAGCCATGAAACTCAACGCATCTAATCAACAAGAGAGCAAGCCAAGATACCAAGATAGGCCTAAGAAAGAAAGACATCAATTTTCAAAACTTGGTGATTCATATGAGGATGTCTTGAAAACACTCATTTCCAACAACCTTGCACATCCTCAAGATCCCGTGAAACATTATATACCTAATGTTAAGCCATATTGGTGGGATGAGAAGGCATTTTGCAAGTTTCACAATGGTATTAGACATGACATTGAAAAATGCTAGAAACTCAAACATATTATTCAATATCTCATTGAGAATGGAAATATTAAGATAGATGGATTTAACACTAATGTCGATCATAAGGCATTCAAAGAACTGTTGCCAAAGTATGAGAAGGGGGAAACCTATAAAGCTAAGAATGGCAAGGCTGAGATCAATTACACTTACACAGATGCGGAGAATACTATCAACATGCTTGAAGTTGCAGAAGAAAATGAAAATATGATGAGTCGTAAAGATCCCTATGGTTATGATCTAGACGTGGCCTATCCTCCTATCTTTGATGAAGAACCCATCGTGGTGCTAAGGGGTCCTAACTCTAGAGCATCCTCGCAAAAAACCCTAGCTCAGATTTTGATCTTTGAGCTCTTAGAGTTGTCCCCAGGACACAAGCAAGTCTTTGAGGATGATTTGTGCACAAAAAATGTCCCCAACAACTTAGATGTCGATCAATTCCAGAACATGGTTAACCACATTGCTAGCCCTCATTACCTTACCTTTTCAGAGGATGATGATAAATCCTTGAGCCACCCACACAATCTTTCTCTTCATATTGAGGTCATGATCCACAGAACTTGTGTTAGGCACGTGTTGATAGATGAGGGTGCTGGGCTTAATATTTGTTCCTTTATTCTTTTAAAAGAGTTGGGTTATTCTAAAAAATTCATAGATACCAGGAAAAGGATCACCATCAAAGCCTGTGATGAGGTAGAAAGAAGTTATAAGGGGTTGGCCATCTTTCCTATTAGGATTAGCCCTGTTGAAAAAGATATTTTATTTCAAATTGTTGATGCTGGCCCCTTGTGTATAATATCTTACTTGGTAGACCATGGATTCATGATATGCAAGCGGTGTCATCTACCTATCATCAGTGTGTTAATTTCCCTTACAATGGAATAGAGATTTGTATACCTGGGGATAACACTCTATCTGTTAACTCAATTTCAATAGGAACTCATGTTCCCCTCAATAGAGAAGTAGAAGACTTTGATGCAACCTTAGCTTAATGTAAAGACAAGCTCAAGTCAGTATACCTTGGCATGGGGGGTATCAACTCAACTCTCTCACAACATTACCAGTTTCACCTTGATCTTATGGAAAACCTTCACAAGAAAATAAACCTTCCTCTTTAGCTATGACTTTATTTGGCACATTCATAGAATCCTCGATGCCTATTCAAGATGAGAAAGAAGAGACATTTGTTAGAGATAGGATCTATAGAGAAGAGAAATATATGCAGAATGAGAACTTCTCTCCCTCTCCTAAGGCTTACGGATGAGGGTATACTTTTTTAGATAGATGGGCTATCCCGGACATGGCCCTCTTAATCATAGATTATATGCTAGAGCTGAACCTCTTGATCATGCTCTTTTTGGACACAAGTCTAAGAAGCCGGTTGGCCTAGGCTTTGTGAATCACAACAAGCACACTAATCCTATCCTTAATAAGTTGGATATTGAAGATGAACCATAATACGTACCTAGTTTGACAAATAAGCAAGACATGTGTGAAGATTGGGTCCCTTCCACTAAACTCCTCTGGGGAGATTCAGATATTCTGGTCACTCATGCGTCGGTTGCAATTTTAGAACAAGAATTAGATGTAGAAGATCCTTTCAGAGAACATCAACAAAAGAATATTGTTCATTTAATAGAAAGAGAAGGTGCTACTCTTGATGACACTAGACCTTCCACATCACGATGTCCCAAACCTTCATGGTATAAACATCCTAGTCACAATTTAGACACAAGTTCATATGAGTATGAATGAGACTCCTTCTTAGAGCCTTCTACATTTGACATGGATGTTGATGTCACCCACACTTATAGTTCTCAACCTGAGGTAGTCAACCAGTCAAGTGTAGGATTAGAGGATTTGAACCCACGTGTTCCCTTAGTGGATGATTCTTCACTTGTTAAGACAAATCCTTATTTGGGTAGCTTAGAAGGATACTGGATGGACTTTGACTCTTCGGTCACCAACGATAATATCATTCACATTTATAACCTTGAACCGGTCATTGACTTGCCTCTTGTTCATCCTGACATCATTGATTAGTCCCAATGCTATCAAGAACTTGAGCTCTTAACATTTCAAAATGATTATGAGATAGCATGTTACCTAAATGCCATTAAACTTGTAGTCTCTTCCACCAGTGAACCGGCTACCAACATATATAATAGAGCTAGACAACAAGTACCCTAGTCACAAGATAAAAAGAAAATAAAATCAAAAGAATAGGAGTTCTGATGGCGAAAACCACTGTGTGGCGGTTTCAAAACCAAAAAAAAAAAGTAAAAAGAAATGACATATCCAAGGGTGAAAACCTCTCTAAGGTGCCTAAGGATGAGGTACTTGATCGTCTCCCAAGCTTCTTTCAAGATAGATCTTTGGTGCTTATTGAACCAACACAAGCAGTCAATTTGGGTAAAGATGAGGCTCCACAGATAGTACACTTGGTTGAGTCCTTGTCACCATGAGAAAAAGAAGCTTACACTAAGTTCTTACAGAAAAAGAAGATCAAATTTGCATGGACTTATTTAGATATGCTAGGGTTGGACATTAATCTTATCATGCATCACTTTCCATAGCTCTGAGTGTTAAACCGGTTAAGAAAAAATTGAGAAAGATGCATCCTCACATAGCTCTCCTAGTCAAACAAGAATTAGAGAAACTCCTTGGTGTAGGGTTCATAACAGCTATTTCCTATGCTGAATGGATATCAAACATTGTACCAGTTTCCAGACATGACAAATTCATTTGAGTTTGCACAGATTTTAGAGATGTTAATAAAGCATGCCCAAAGGATGACTTTCCACTTCCCAATATAGACATGGTAGTGGATATGACTGTGGGTTATGATATTTATTCCTTGATGGATGGTTTTTCTAGGTACAATTAGATTAAGATAGCTCCTGAAGATCAAGAAAAGACTGCATTCACTTGTGCATGGGGTACCTATTGTTGGAACATTATGCCTTTTGGATTGAAAAATGCAGGAGCCACCTATCAACAAGCTATGACAACCATTTTTCATGACATGATGCACAAAAACATGGCAGATTATGTGGATGACACCTTGGCCAAATCTAAGAAAAGAGACACACACTTGGATGATTTAGAAGTCATTCTAGATCACATGGAACAATTTCAACTAAGGTTGAATCCTAAAAAGTGTGCATTTGGAGTTACCTCTGGAAAATTACTCAGATTCATCATTTCAGCAAGAGGAATAGAGGTAGACCCTAAAAAAGTCCAAGAAATCATAGATATGCCACCTCCTAGAAACATTAGTCAAATGAGGAGTCTTCAGGGACGTCTTCAATCCATAAGGAGATTCATTTCACAATTGGCAGATAGAGCTCAACCTTTCAACAAGAACTTACACAAAGGAGTCAAATGTGTTTGGAATGAGGATTGTCAAAAGAGCATAGATCAAATCAAGAAATACTTGGCAAATCCCCCCAGTTTAATGCCTCCTATCCCAGGTAAACCACTTATTCTATACATTTTAGCAAAAAAATCTTCTTTGGGGCATTACTAGCTCAACTTGATCAACATGGGAAAGAAAGAGCAATATACTACATTAGCCGCACTCTTGTTTCATATGAGGTTAACTATACTAGCAATGAGAAAGCTTACCTTGCAGTTGTGTTTGCTTCCCAAAAGTTGCGACATTACATGCTTGCGCACACTATACACCTCATAGAAAAAATAGATCCACTCAAGTATTTGCTAGGTAAGGCTTCCCTCACAGGTAGACTTGCTAAATGGATGTTGATACTTTTAGAGTTTGACGTAGAGTATATTGAGCATAAAGCAATCAAAGGACAAGCCATAGTAGATCAATTGGATGATTTCCCATTGCAAGATATTGCACCTATTCAAGTTGACTTCCCAAATGAGCATCTCATGTATATGACTGAAAGAACATGGAAGATATTCTTTGATGGATCTTTTATGCAAAATAGTTCAGGATTTGGTGTGTTGTTTGTTTCTCCTCATGGGTACACGATTCCTAAGTCTTACAAGTTATTGTTCCCATGTACAAACAACATTTTTGAATATGAAGCTTTTACAAATGGACTTAAGATGGCCATAGAATGGAGAATCATAGAGCTACATATCTATGGCAATTCACAGCTGATAATCAACCAAGTTAATGATGAATATCAAACAAAAAATGAGAAACTGGTACCTTACAAGAAAATGGTTGATTCCTTGAAATGATACTTCACATTCATCACATTTCAAAAAATCCCTAGAGTAGAAAACAAAGCAGTTGACGCTATGGCTACACTTGCTTCACTCCTTCAGTTAGAGCAACATGAATCCAGATTTGAATTCCTGGTGGAAGAGCTACATCACCCTATCTATGACTCCCAAGAGAGCCATGTCATTTGTAACCTTGTTGGTCATGAATCATCCTTCTATGGTTCCATTTACTCATACCTTCATGATGGTATTATTCCTGAAACCTTTAACCGATCTAAACGTAGAAACCTTACCCAAAATGCCTCTCACCATTCCCTTATTGCTGGTGATTTGTATAGGAGGGTTCTAAAAGAAACACTTCTTAGATGCTTAGAAAAGGAAGAATTTGATCAAGCATTAGTTGACATCCATGAGGGCATATGTGGGGGACATTCCAATGGTCTTTCCATGGCCTGAAGGTTGCTTAGGGTGGGGTACTATTGACCTACAATGCAGATTGATGCAGTATCTTTTGCAAAGTCATGTGAAAAGTGTCAAAAAAATGGTAACCTGATACATGCTCTAGGAAGGGAGCTCATTCCTTCTATATCTCATTGGTCATTTTAGCGCTGGGCCTTTGATCTTGTTGGGCAAATTCATCCCAACTCATCAAGTGGACACAAGTTTATTATCACTGCTACTGATTACTTCACTAAATGGGTAGAATTTGTCCCACTTTTTGTTGCCTTGGGCAAGACAGTCTCTCTATTCATTCTGAACCATATCATCTGTCGATATGGAGTGCCTTCCAAGATTATCATTGACAACGAAGGCCAGTTCAAAAATAAGGACCTTAAACAACTCTGCAAGAAATTCAAAATTAAACAACATTGGTCCTCCATTTACTTCCCGCAAGGAAAAGGTCAAGTAGAGGCATCAAACAAAACCATTCTTAAAATCTTACATAGAACAGTCTGTAAGAATGGTAGAGATTGGCACTTACAGATAAATTTGGCTTTGTGGGCCTATAGAATGAGTATTTGTACTCCTACTGGGGATAATTTTTTTGCCCTTACATATGGCATTGAAGTAGTGTTACCTTTAGAGGTTGAGATTCCTTCACTTAGAGTTTCCCTCAAAGGTCTAGTTACAGATGAAGACTACCGTGCCATGAGACTTCAAGAGTTATAACTTCTAGATGAGAAACGTCAAGCATCATTTGACCATATGAAGGTTTATCAAAAGCGCATGTCCAAAGCCTTCAACAAAAAGGTTCACCCTAGATAATTCCATGTGGGAGATCTTGTCCTACGTGAAAATCTTAAGAATAAACAGCATAGAGATCAAAATGTTGGAGATTTACATATGGCAGCTAGTTGATTGTATGTTTGTCATTGATGACAACATATAATATATAGCAGTGTAATGTATGTACTTATCAGAATGATGATATCAAGCCTTGCACGGTTATATTCATGTTTTAGACATGTTGTTTATGTTTTGTTCATACACGCAAACTCAGATATGAAGTTTCAGTTGTGTTGTGCAATTATGTTTATGGCAGGTACATTTTCTAGAGTTTGTCTGTATAGAGCCAACGTATTGCATTAGTTCTTGAGTTGCACCTATCTTCGGGATATGCATGTGTATATTCAAGATTATTAACGAGTTAAAGATAGTTGTCTAAAGGCACCAAATGTGTTTCAATAAGATTTCAATGTTAGAGTTAATTTGGTGAGGCCGACTTTGTGAAGCGTCACGTCTATTCAGTTTATATTGCACGGTTGTATTTATGCTTGCATGATCAGTTAAGCCGACAAGGATGTTATGAAGAGTTGCGTAATAGGTCCCATGATCTCATACTTTGAGAAAGATACTTATAGTAGTTCATTTGTGTAACGCTAAGTGTGAATGATAAGAAAAGAGACAGAAAATGTATAGAGCAGAATATCAGTTATGTTTCATTCATCAAGGATCTATGTGAAGAAGCAGTGGAAGATTACAATACATTGGAACTGATCAAGATAGTAGGTCTACTCTATAGTTCATCAATCAGATATAGTACATATCTATTCTAAAAAAGGTTGTAGCCTTCACCATTGAAGCAGTGAACTTTTGGATAGTGAGTCCCCACCCCTAACAGGGTTATTTGTAAAAGACTCCTAACAGGGTCAGACCCTTAACTAGGTCACTATACTTATTGCATTGTAAAGAACAACTACTAACAGGGTTGCAAGATCTTCTAATAGGGATTATTATAAACAAGTATAGTTCATTGTGGGTGTCAATTTCCACCAGGGTTTTCACCATTTGATTTCCCTGTAACCAAATTATGGTGTTTTCTATTGTGTTATCTAAATGTGCATTTACTTTATTGTGTTCTGAAGTTAAGAAAAGAAAAGAATTAAATTAGTTGATAACTAATTCACCCCCCACCCCCCTCTCAATTATCCTTTGGGACTATTCTAACAATTGGTATCAAAGCCAAGTGCCTTTAAGAAGAAGCCTAATAGCTTAAGGTAGATCAGATGGCATACTTCAGAAAAGAGAGTCCTAAGTTCGATGGAGAAAATTATCTGGATTGGAAGAACAAAATGATAACACATTTACAGTGTGTTGGTTTTGACATCTTTGAGATAGCCACACAAGAAGTTGTTATTCCCTCTCTAAAATACCTCTTAAGAGATGATGCTACTAGTAAACAGAAGGATACATTCACAGCTAATGCAGTTTCCAAAGAAGCCCTTATAAGTGCACTATCTGACAGTAAATTCTCTGAGATCAAGAAGGTAGACAAGGCATACACAATATGGAAGTATTTAGAAGACATGTTTGAAGGAGATATCCAAGAAAAGAATGCGCACAGGAAGACATGGAAAAAGAAATACAACAACCTTGAGATGTTACCTAAAGAGAACATTAGAGCCTACAATCAGAGGATAAATGAAGTAGTTTCTGGAATCAGAAACAATGGTGGAGAAATATCAGAAGAAGACATAATGGAAAAGTTGATGACTACTTTAATAGCAGACTATGAGAGCAAGATCAATATTCTAGATGAAACCATGCAATTTTCACAAGACTTCAAGAGAGAGAATTTGATCAGTAAAATCTCTGCATTTGAGATATCAAGATTGAAGACTGAACCTAAAAGTGAAACATCTTTCAAAGCCTCGGTCCATGGTAAGAAACCTTTACACATCTCTAGAAATAATGAGAAAGAATAAGTTGATGAAGAACTAGAAGAAATCATTTCCATGATTGCTAAAAGAGAAAAGAAAGGCAAAGGAAAGTACGAAGGACAATTGCCATTCAAATGTTTTTCATGCAACAAGATCGGTCACTTTGCATCCAAGTACCCTACAAGAGTAAAGAAATTCATATCTACTTATAAACCTAAATATAGGAAGGAATGATATCATGCTAAAGAAGGTGTAACTGATGAAGATTCAGGAGAAGATGAAATTGGATTCGTTGCCCTTAAAGACATGGAAAAGTTGCTTGAGGATATGGACATTGAAGATGAAAAAGAAGCACAGGAGTTAGCCCTAATTTCCAAAGCAGACATCAGAACTGATTGGATCATTGACAGTGGATGCTCTCACCACATGACAGTTGATAAAGACAAATTTGTTCATCTAGACAAGTACACAGGTGGTATCATTAGATTTGGAGATAACACAACAAAACCTATCATAGGCAGAGGATCTATCACCCTGGATGGAAAGAACAAGACAAATGATGTTCTCTATGTTGATGGATTACATCACAATTTACTAAGTGTTGGACAGCTACTTGACAAAGGTTATCATTTGGAATTCAAAGACAAAAAATTCATTATTAGCAACAAAGAATGAGACATGATTGCATCAAGCTCAAAAAAAAAAGGTAATATTTTTCAGCTCAATTCAGATGTAAGTTGTTTTGTTGCAAAAATGGATGATAGTTGGTTATGTCATAAGAGACTCTATCATATCAATTTTGATAATATAGTAAAGATAAGCAATGTCAAGGTAGTTAGAGACCTACCAAGTATTGCAAGACTAGTTGACACAATGTGCAGGGAATGTGTTATGGGAAAGCATGTAAGGAGCTCTTTCAGAAGCAAGCAGAACTTAGCTGAAAACAAGTTAGACTTGGTGCATACAAATTTATGTGGTCCCACTCAAACAAGATCATACTATGGAGAAAGGTATTTCATTTTGTTTGTTGATGATTTTTCAAGGATGATGTGGGTTGCATTCTTAAAGGAGAAGTCTGAAGACTTTGAGAAGTTCAAAATACTCAAAGCTAAAGTTGAGAATGAATGTGGATTAAAACTAAAGTGCCTAAGATCAGATAGAGGAGGAGAATTCACCTCTGACCAGTTTTATGACTACTATGAAGAACATGGAATTAAAAGACAGTTGAGTGCACCCAGAACCCCATAGCAGAATGGGATAGCAGAAAGAAGGAACAAGATCATACTTGATACAGCACGCACTATGATGATTGAAGGAAAAGTTGTGCACACCTATTGGAGAGATGCAGTCAATACATTAGTTTATACTATCAACATAACACAACTAAGGCTAGGCATGGATAAGACACCTTATGAAGTTTGGTTTGGTAATGTACCTACAGTAAAATACTTCAGAATCTTTGGCAGCAAGTGCTACATCAAGAGAGATGATGGTGTTGGTAAGTTTGATGCTAGAAGTGATGAAGGTATTTTCCTTGGTTACTCTACTAAAAGAAAATCATAGAGATGTTTTGATATGAGATTAAAGAAGATAATTCAAAGTAATCATCTAAAGATTGATGAGAAGTTCATGGTTCAAGAGAGGTACTATGAATATGCACCTATGATTGAGGATGAACCCAGGCCTAGTAGTAAAGACACTGTTATTAAAGAAATATTTGATTGCATTGATGTATCATGTAATGAACCTGAATCAAGCAAAGAAGTATCACAGATTAAAGATGAGGATATCACACCAAAAGTTTCAAAGTTCACATCTAGGTATCATTCAAAAGATGATATCATTGGAGATCAGAGCAGCAGTGTTTTGACTAGATCTAAAGCAAAAAGTATAACAGTAGATGAAAAGGTATGTTTACTTTCATAGATTGAACCCTTTAATGTTGAAGATGCTTGCAAGGACTCTGATTGGCAGAAAGAAATGGAAGAAGAATTAGATCAAATAATTAAAAAATGACACATGGGAATTGGTTCCTAGACCTAGTGGCAAAAATGTGATTGGAACAAAGTGGGTATTCAGGAAAAAGATGAATGAAGATGGTACAGTGGTTAGAAACAAAGCAAGACTAGTGTGTAAAAGATACACGCAGAGGGAAGGGATAGATTACACTGACACATTTGCCCCTATGAGAAAATTAGAAGCCATTAAGTTATTTTTGGCCTATGCAACATTTAAAGACTTCAAAGTATATCAAATGGATGTCAAATCAGCCTTTCTGAATGGTGACTTGAAGGAAGAGGTCTACATAGAACAACTTAAAGGATTTAATCTATCAGATAAACCAGACATGGTATGCAGATTGAAAAAAGCACTCTATGGAATTAAACAGTCCCCAAGAGCTTGGTATGAGAGACTAGATGGTTGTCTTACCAAGATTGGATTTAGGAAATGAGTAGCAGACTGTAACCTATTCATAAGAGAGACTCCTGATGGATTATTACTTTTTGCCATATTTGTTGATGACATTATCTTTGGAGGTAATGACAAGCTTAGTTTAGAATTTGCAAAAGAAATGTAGAATGAATTTGAAATGAGCATGATTGGTCCTATAAAATACTTTTTGGGATTAAATGTAAAGCGGACAGATAAAAGGATATTTATAAATTAGTCCAAATATGTGAAGGAAATACTAAAGACTTTCAAGATGGAAGACTGTAAGCCAGTATGCACTCCTATGATAACAGGAATCAAGCTTTCTAAAGAAGATGAATCCACAGCAGTTGACAAGACATTGTATAAGTCTATGATTGGAAACCTTATATATATTACTCAGTCTAGACCAGACATATCTAATGTAGTTGGCATTGTTGGAAGATTTGCAGCTGAACAAAAATAGAATCACCTAATGGCAATAAAAATAATATTCAGATATCTAAAGGGAACTATAGACTATGGTTTATGGTATCCTAAATCAAAGAATGTACAACTTCATGTATATACAAATGCAGATTGGGCAGGTTGTCTTGATGACAGGAAGATTACTTCTGGAAGAGTAGTATTTCTTGGAGATAGGTTGGTTTCTTAGGTAAGCAAGAAGTGGAATTGTATCTCTCAGTCGATAGTAGAAGCTGAATATGTTGCAGCAGCATTAAATTGTTCAACAATGGTTTGGATCAAGCAGATGATTAAAGATTTTGGTATATAGGTTGATTATTCTATTGTTATCACTGTGACAACACTAGTACTATCAACATGTCTAAGAACCCTGTGATGCACGCAAAGACAAAGCACATTGAGATCAAATACCATTTTCTTAGAGAAAAAGTTGCAGACAATGAAGTAAAATTGGACTATGTGAGCACCAAAGAATAGTTGGTAGACATTTTCACAAAGCCTTTATCAAAAGATACTTTTGAGTATCTCAGGGAGAAGTTGGGAGTAATTCCCTCTCCTGAGTCTGATTAGATAAAGAAGCAAGATCATCAGTCCATAGTGACTGATGAATGGTTGACTACTCTACTTCTAGAGTAGTACATGTGCCTAATTTCTTATGGCACCCTTTTCCATTGATGTCAAAGAGGGTGTATATAGTAAGGGGGAGTATAAAAATCGACAGAGGAGCTACAGCAGTGTAGAGAAATTTTTGATGAGGATATTGAGAAGATTGTAAAAAGAAAGAAGACACCATGTGTTGAAGATGTTTTTAATATCATATGTTGCCATCAATGTCAAAGGGGGAGATTGTTGGAGATTTACTTCTGGCAGCTAGTTGATTGTATGTTTGTCATTGATGACAACATATAATATGTAGTAGTGTTCTATATGTACTTATCAGATTGATGATATCAAGCCTTGGGCGGTTATATTCACATTGTAGACATGTTGTTGATGTTTTTTTCATACACGCAAACTCAGATATGAAGTTTCAGTTGTGTTGTGCAATTCTGTTTGTGGCAGTTATATTTTCTGGAGTTTGTCTATACAGAGTCAACATATTGCATTGGTTCTTGAGTTACACCTATCTTTGGGATATGTGTGTGTATATTCAAGATTAGTAATGAGTTAAAGATAGTTATCTAAAGGCACCAAACATGTTTCAATAAGATTGCAATGTTAGAGTTAATTTGGTGAGGCCGACTTTGTGAAGTGTTGTGTCTATTTAGTTTATATTGCGTGGTTGCATTTATGCTTGTGTGATTAGTTAAGCCGACAAGGATGTTATGAAGAGTTTCCTAATAGGTCCTATGATCTCATACTTTTAGGAAGATACTTATAGTAGTTCATTTGTGGAACACTAAGTGTGAATGATAAGAAAAGAGACAGAAAATGTAAAGAGCAGAATATCAGTTGTGTTTCATTCATCAAGGATCTATTTGTAAAAGACTCCTAATAGGTTCAGAACCTTAACCAGGTCACTATACTTATTGCATTATAAAGAAAAACTCCTAACAGGGTTGCAAGATCTTCTAACAGGGATTATTATAAACAAGTATAGTTCATTGTGGGTGTTAATTCCCACTGGGGTTTTTACCATTTGGTTTCCCCGTAACCAAATTGTG
>MU223712.1:67311-78770 GCA_018584345.1 Thuja plicata | reverse complement strand
TGAATCAGTGTTTATCTATTAATTATATTTCAACCAATTAAACATATATCAAATGTGCATCCAAAGAAACATAACACAAGAACACATAACACATGATATGATTATGGAGAACCTTGATCAGAGGAAACCTCCGGTGGGGATTAGTACCCACAAATAGTGTACTAGGTATAATGAACCTGTTAAAGTTCCTTTGCCCTGTTAGAAGCAGTCTTTACAATTCGAGTACAATGACCTGGTTAAAGGTTTGACCCTATTAAGAGTCTTTTACAAAACCCTGTTAAAGGTATATGGCTCACTTCCTAGGCTCACTTCCCAATAATATGAAGGCTACAACCCTCTGAATGTTGATATGCACTATATCAAAAATGAACTGTTGTGATGAAACTGTTGTCTGATCAGTTCCGTGTATGTGTGAATGCTCTTGCTCTCTTAAAGAGATATATCATGTACTGACTTCATAGTACTTTCCCTCTATAACTTCCTCTTGCACAATAATCAACACTTGTTACATATCTTTACATTACATACTTATATATGCAAATCCGAATAGGCGCGACCCAAAACAAATCATTAGTCGGCCCTAAAACAAAAATACACAATGCTTTCGAACAAGTCAGCTCAAGCGCATTTACTATAACATTAATTACATTATTACAAACTTATAACTAAAGGCGCTTAGCCATTACATTATAAAATCATTCATGCTGATCAAAACTGTAGTCGGCTTCCATGCTCTGTTTCCTGGACTGCAGGTCTACTAATCTACCTGTAACTTTTCCGTACTGATGTTTCATACTTTTCACATCTGGATCTAGCATGTATATACACCATAGAGTATATACCTAAGCACACATGCTTTGGTGTGATCTCTAACACGTGCGCTGATGTACTGATCTTTGTATGTGTATGTCTGCCCTGTTTTCACACTTAGTCATTTTGTCTTTCATAACAAAACTTAAGTATGACTTTGTTGCCATGATTGACAACACAAAATAAGTCATGCTTCCTCAGGAAGTAAACTTGCCAACAATAAATCAATATTAAACCCCTACAAAAAAAAATTAATAGTTTGAAATGAGATTATTCATCCCCCAATCACTAAATGTACCTACACAGACCATCAGTAACATGAAATCATCCTATTCTAGACAGAATAGAAAATTGAAAAGTTGAAGGAAATTTAAGAATAAAACTATGATTGTTACCAAATAGATGTGTCACAAACAAGCAATTACAATCTAATCTAAGGCAAATGATTAACAAACTCTATCAGATATTCTCAACATTTAATCAATTGTGTTACACATTGAATCATATGCATTCAAAATTTACACAAATTCAGTCAACATAGAGTAATCATGCCGCTCAAATTGACAGAATGGTGCCATCAGAGTTCTTTTCATCAACCTAGCTAGATTTAGATAGAGCCAATAATAATTCATTTCCATCCTAATTTAGTCTAGATGATATTTTTTGGGTTCAATTAGCCTTCTAGTTAATCTAATGCATAAAATTTATTTGTTGTTCATTAACCCATTAGATTTAAATAAGATATTGATAGATTAATCAAAATAGAATAGTAATAAATATTCAATATACTATATGTAAAAACATAATAATAAGTAAAACCCTACATGAAACTTATATCATGACACAGTGCAAGGTAGGAGAATCCCTAAAGGAGATGTCCAAGCCCCCGGATAAACAACCACACAATGGAATCACAACAGGAAACCAAGATCTGATAACAATCTGAAATTTATTCATAAAATTACTGTTTACATGCAATGTGTCAAGTTGTAAGGCCTTCCTAGTTATGGCCAATTACAAAGAAAATAATAGTTATGGAAGATCCCTCAAGATCCAACTCAAACCAAACCCTAGCTAGCTAGATCTAAAACAACAAATCACAGCAATCTGGTAGAAACATCTGGCAAGATCTGAACTTGGGCACACAGGCCTCCAAGCAATTTGTTGTTTCTAAGCCTCAACCACTAGCTCTGCTCACAAACTCCTAGCTCTAGATTCCAACTTGAATCACTTGCTCTACCTCTAATCTATCCCAACACTCTACCCTAAACCTCCTTAAATATAAGCATGGCCACAAGTCTTCCTGTTGCAAATAAACCCTTACATTAATACATATCCAAGCCACAAGTCAGCCTGCAAACAAATATTAAATACACATAGGATAAAGATCCAATACCCAAATAGGTCCACACGCATCCCCCAATCAGATATCCAAATTAAATACCGCAAGTCAGCCTCCCGAATCTGAAAGAACACAAGTCAGCCAGCCACACTGCCAAGCAATGTCGAGCAACAATAGTGACCGAGCTCCCTCAATAATTGTTGAGCAACAGTAGTGACCAAGCTCCCTCAAGCATTTCCAAGCCACAACACATGTCGAGAAATAGAATTTTGTCAAACCCTCCAGCAATCGAGCCCTCCAGTGGCCAAGCCCCTTCAGCAATCGAGCCCTCCAACGGCCAAGCCCCTTCAGTGACCAAGCCCCTCGACCAATACTGCAACTGAGCAATAGTTCACCAACCAAGTTCTCCGAAAAAAGAACTCCAACATGCAAGATTTCCATCTACCCCAGGATGCTCCTGCATCAGACACCCCAAGTGCAAAAAGATGTTCTTAAAGGTTGGAAGAACATGTTATGGGATTCAACACATAAATCCCAAACTAGTTCTTCACATACATGTCCTCCAAGTCTTCAAAACTCTTACTCTGGATTCACTTCTACTTTCTCTGCCTTCTCAAGTCCTTTCTTGACAATCCATAGGTTTGTTCTCCATACTGATCTCTAACCTTTTCAGAATCCTTCAACTCAACTCGGCTCCCAAATCTCAGGTTCCTCCTACCAAGTTCTTCATTCTGCAAAGGCATCAGAGAAAACTTCATTGCATCCTTCTCAACAAAAAACACATTCTTGACACAATCATGCACAGCCCTGCAATCATACTGCCAAGGTCTGCCGAGAAATATGTGACAACTAATCATGTCCACAATATCACACAACACTTGATCCTTATATTGGCCAATCTAAAAGTCAACAAGACATTTCTCCCTCACTTCCAAAGCATGTACATCTCGCAACCAACCAATCCTATAAGGACAAGGATGTCTCACTCTTTTCAAACCAAGTTTCTGAACCATCTCCTCAGCTACAAGTTTATCAGTACTACCACCATCCACAATCACATTGCAGAGTTTACCGATAGATTTACAATGAGTTCTGAACAAGTTACTCCTTTGACAAGGTTCCAGTACTTTTTTACCAAACAATACTCGCCAAGCCAAAAAATTGTCCCTTCTTTGTTCAGGTTCATTCAAGTCTTTAGCCTCATTCACCACATTAGCTCTTCAGTTACCAGTCTTATGGGAACATTCATAAGCTCTATGTCCTTCTTCACCACAACAAAAACAAGTACCCTTAAAGGTAACCGTACCTGTCCTCTTCCTCGGCTCAACAGGTTTTGGTTCATTTTCAGCAGTCGGCTTATGCTTGATCGAGTGATCTTGTTTCTCCTTCCCCCTGGATCCAACTTGATGTTTTCTTTTCAACTTATCTTCTGCCTTCAGAGAATACTGATAAGCATCCTCAACCGAATCAATCTTCAACATACCAATCTCATCCTAAATATTGAATCTCAAACCATTGACATACCGAGCTACCTTCTCCTTGGAAAGTTCTCTATGCCCAAACCGAATAGTCAACTTATAGAACTCCTTGGCATAATCCTTCACAGATAAATCCTTGTGTTTCAGATTCTGCAACCTCTTAAACAACTCAAGTTCATAGTCAGTAGGTATGAACTTAGTCACTATCAATCTCCATCTAGTGATCTTTAGTTCACCTTCTTCTTCTCTATCTTGTTGTAATTCTTTCCACCAAAAAGTAGCATGTCCTTTTAGCTTAGTCTGTGCCAACCTTACCTTGAGTGGATCACTAATATCCTTTAACTCAAATTAGTCTTCTAGTTCACCAATCCAATCAATCAAGTCTTCAAGATTCAAAGTACCTGAGAAATTAGAAACATCCAACTTATGCTTCAACTTCAGCCGAGTGCCAGATCTATCCAACCAACCAACTCTGTCATCCATAGATCTTTCCACACGGTCTGTTCTATCCTCTCCACTAGATCCAGTAGCTTCAAATTCTTCAGCATCTTCCTCGTAACCATCCTCAATGCCCACATTCTGAGGTACACCATTCATAGCCCTTATGATCTCAGTGATCATGTCTTTCTTCACCAATTCCATCTCAGATCTAAAATCTGATTTAACCTTCTATGTAACCCTCCACTCCACAACATCACAGAGATTTTCAATTTCCCTAGGGTCCAATCTTCTTGGAGGCATCTTCCAAGATCTTTGAAAACCCTATGTAACAAATTGCCAACTTTCCCAACCCAAGGTTCTGGCGCAAACTGCCTCACCTTCGGCGATCTATCCACACACTCAGGAACTTCAATCTCTGATGCAACCTAACGCAGTACAAGGCAGGAGAATCCCCAAAGGAGATGTCCAAGCCCCCATCTAAACAATTGCACAATGGAATCACAACAGGAAACCAAGATCTGATAACAATCTAAGTTTTATTCATAAAGTTACTGTTTACATGCAATGTGTCGGGTTGTAAGGCCTTCCCAGTTACAGCCAATTACAAAGAAAATAACATTTCTACAAGATCCCTCAAGATCCAACTCAAACCAAACCCTAGCTAGCTATATCTTCAACAATAGGTCACAGCAATCTGGTAGAAACATCCGGAAAGATCTAAACTTGGGCACACAGGCCTCCAAGCAATCTATTGTTTCTAAGCCCCATCCACTAGCTTTGCTCACAAACTCCCAACTCCAAATTCCAACTTGAATCACTTGCTCTACCTCTAATATGTCCCAACACTCTACCCTAAACCTCCTTAAATACAAGCACGGCCACAAGTCCGCCTATTGCAAATAAACCCTTACATTAATACATATCCAAGCCACAAGTTGGCCTGCAAAAAAATATTAAATGCACATAGGATAAAGATCCAAGACCCAAATACGTCCACATGTATCCCCCAATGAGAGATCCAAATTAAATACTACAAGTTGGTCTCCCAAATCGGAAAGAGCACAAGTCGGCTAGCTGCACTACCGAGCACCAGAGAAAACTGCCAAGCAATGTCAAGCAACGGTAGTGACTGAGCTCCCTCAAGCATTGTCGAGCAATAGTAGTGATCAAGCTTCATCAAGCATTGTCAAGCCACAACACATGTCGAGCAACAGGAGTTTTCCGAACCCTCCAAAAACCGAGCCCTCCAGCTGTCGAGCCCCTTCAATGACCAAGCCCCTCGGCCAATACTGCAAGTGAGAAATAGTTCACCAACCGAGTTCTCCAACAAAAGAACTCCAACATGCAGGATTGCCATCTACCCCAGGATGCTCCTACATCAGATCATTCAATAATTAAAACATATGCGTAGAAATTCATGCAAATATAGTGAACATTAGAAAAATTGTGTTGTAAATTCCTGCAATTATTTTAGTATTTAGTACAATTGCATTAGAAATTCCTGCAAATGTACTGTGAATTGAGGCATTGCACTGTTTACAAGGCGATTATGGCCTTTATTTTGATAGACAAAAAAAAACTTAATATTTTCATTTATTTAGAGTAGTTCACATTGAGTTCACCAAATGTATAGACTAGGAAAATTAGGGGGACATACAAACATGAAACATAAAGACCACCACAAAGATCACTATTTCATGTAAATAAACCTAATCTACACAATAGAGAAATCAAATGAAAATATTAATAACAAGTAAGAAAATGTGAACCAAACACTCCATTTGACGAGTCTCAATTGTTCTTCTTACTTATGTTCTAATGTTGCTCTCAGAAATTTAATGCATAAATATAATTGAAAGATATTAATGCAAAGAATATTTGAAGATTCGTGGCCAGATAGATTGGAGAATTTGATAGCAATTTATGCGCATTTTTAGATTGATTCCTAGGAGTAACTCATGCAATAGAATGAATGATTCTGGCATACCAGACTAGTGTAGAGTGATAGTTCGTGCTTTATGAGGAGGTTCAAGTAAAAATTAGAACTCAAATAAGTATTTTTAAATCTTTAGGACTAACATTAAATTCAATAAAGGAGCTCCCTTTCCCCTACCATATTTGGCTTACATATCCATAACTAGAAGAATGTTTAAATTTGTAAGGAGGTTATATTTTTCTTTGAAAAGCCTATATTGAGACTTCTTTTATATATTGATGATCACATTTTAGTTGTAAGTTTTTCTCAAGGGCTACAAAAGTAGTTAAATGCTTGAGAGCAATTTTCCAAAGAGGTGGATATGTAAGTCAATAAGTTAGTAATACCAAGATCATGGTCTTTTCCATCAAAAAGAAAAAAAAACAATTGGACTTTGATTATGAAGAGATTAACCCAGAAGAAGTAACAAGGTACACATATCTTGGGATATACTTTAGCAAGAAGTTTAGTTTAGAAACTTGTGAAAGGAAGAGAATATTGAGAGGTTGGAGAAAAGTTTTTGCATTACGAAATTCAAATATACAGACCAAGTTGTGGGGTTTGAAAACTATATAGATCCTATTCGATCTGTTAAGAATTTTTGTGGTACTTTATGTTTGTTACTTTTGTGCTAGTATCGGTTTATACATAAAAATGACAAATAGAGAGGTATCAAAACTCCTTGATCATAATTAAATTCAAAATTAAAGTTTTGGTTCCTTATGAGGATCTTCTAGTAAAAACAAGTGTACTCTTTGTTGAGGTAATCATTATAGTTCATCTCTTGTGATATTTAAAAATTTGAGTAGATGAAGGCAAATAAATGGCTTAAGGTTATCACCAAAGAAATTTTGAATGAGAGAAGCAAGACTAAAAAGAAACAAAACATCAAATAGATGAATACGTGGAACATCAACTTGTATGCATGCCCAAATAATAACAAAGAAATAAAGACATTTTTACGTATAATGTCTATGTCTACGCATGATCAACACTAAAAGACCTATATAGGGGCACAAATATCACTTACAAATCAAAGATGTGCATAGCCTAATTAAAGACAAGTTCACATAACTTTTGTGTGAAACTAGTAGATGGAAGAGACTACAAAAGTGAAGGGAGGGGGTATTATATATTTTGCACAACTAGAGCAATAGAATCAAACAAACACATTATTTTAGAAAGTGAAGCTTATAGAGACTATTGCACCAATATGTAAACACCTTAATAGTGATATTTTTACAAAATATATTAAAAAGAAAGAAAAAAAAAATTATCAAAAAAGAAATCAACAAATTAAATAATATATGATGGACCATTGAATGTGATCAGAAACGTCAAGCAAAAAAAGTATTCATAGTTTAAGTCAAAACTCATATACTTAATCTAATGGACTATGGAACATTAAGGCCAACTATTATCTTTAAACTCTTAAATAAAAAAACCTTATGACAGCAATGGGTTTTTCGTCTACTAGTGAAATTAATGGTTCCAAACGAGCCCACCGACGATCAAGTCTTACAAAGTGTAAGCCTCTAACATCATAGGGAATAAGGCCAAGATCATGCCTCATACGACATTAGCAAAATAGATACCCCTCAATCCTTGAATCTTAGCCAAGAGATTTAGACTATGACTTGTGCTCCCGTAACAATAACTAAACCAATCCGAAACCCATAAAAAAAACCATTGCCAAAAAAAAAAAGCTAAAAGAAAAAACATGTAGGAAAAATTGAGCATTTTGAAAGTTTTGAGCAAGGGAGGGAGTACCTAGATTCATTGAACTTACAAGTAAAGAGGGTAAAGATGAGGAATATGGGTGTAGGGAGGTGGTAGTGGGTTAGTGTATGTCATCCATTCTTTTCTCACATTGTCCTTTATTCTTCTTTATCCTCTTTTGCTACTCGAGACAAACAAAAGACATCATCCTCAAACTTCCAAAGCGACCTCACAATTGAAGAATAGAGAACTCAATCGTGCGGGCCCCGCAAAAGATTTGGTGGTACCCTTGCTTCCGAGATTCGCTCCTGCACTATAAAACCTCAGAGACCTTGATATTTGTCCCGCTTCCGCCAACTTTGTCGGGAATCCCGCTAACATAGCGTATTAAAATAAGTCTTTGACGGTGCTCTTCTAGAAACATGACCAGACTCAATGTTTAGAGGTAGCTAGCTTTTGAGTTTATTCTCTTCACGTTTGCTTCGAGAGAGTTGGTATGAAATGAATAAGGAAAGTAGTACTTAGTATTCTTTACCAAAAGCTATATGAAATGTGTACTTCATTCTTTAGCAAAAGTTACATGAAATGGTAAGCAAAAGTTATATGAAATGGTAAGTGAAAATGGAAATGTCATTTTTATTAATGAATGAATGATTGTAGTTTTCAATAAAGTGGATAAGGCCATATAATTTATGGGACCTACAAATAACTAGCAAATAAGTAATAATGTAAAGTTTGAAATAGAAAAGTCTAAAATATTGTGCCTACTAAATTTATTTTTCCTTATGCATCTTCGATTTTCTAGTGTGTATCTTGATCAAGAAATTTGCAACCCTTGTTACATTTTCTTCTTCAAACAGATTACTCAAGGTGTTCATGTTTAGTGTCTCAATGTAATTGATATGAATATACTTGTAAGTTGAACACTCCATAATGTAATGTCATTATGTCTCGACTCCCCGTCACTTCTCGAGTGCAACAACATCATCTTATATTTGTCCACTCTTCTTTATGTATCATACATCTTTCAGTTTCACATCTAAGTTGATGTGAACTGGTTCTTATCTGACATTTTTTCTTTCCATTTTATTTTCATTCCTATGTAGTTCTTTCGTGTATGATCATATGTGGGATTGAAATGTTTGATGTAAAATTCATTTTCCTCCCAAGTTGCCTTGTCCACGTGCTTTATTTGAATTTTGTTTGCACGTACTTCTTTGTTTCCCTATTGTTATATGGGCACTCTCTTATGCTAATACCCCATTTATTCATCCATTTATCATTTTGTTTCATCCACAACATGCTCATTCTTTTGTCTAATTGTTCTTTTGTTGTCTTTTTTGGCTAGCAATGTAGCTTCATATTCTCTAATCTTCTTGGCTTACTTAGCAACCAGAACATAATTGACTACTCCTTACTCCATACAAAAGGCACCAAATTGTGGTGCAAACAAGGTGCACATAACCTACGCCATGCAGGGTTTGAACTTGATATCTTTATTTCAAGTGGTAGAAGAAATGATCTTAAGTCTAGGTGAGGTAAAGCTCGAATTAAAATTAAAGGCTTCTCATATTAAAAGCAAAGGAGACTTAGCTTTGTCGAGAATAATGTTTTGGTTCACAAGTAATTCTCTTATGACGAGACTCAATGTTTGGGGATAGCTAGCTTTTGAGTTTATTTTTTTAAACATTTTGTTACATATATTTGGTATTGAATAAAGAAATTATGTACTTTGTATTATTTAAGATAAAGCTACAAGAACTAGGTAGGTGGAAGTGGAAATCGAAATACAAATGGATTTTTTATGGTATATAACATTGGACAATTTGTTTTTAGGTCTACTAATGGTTTATAGCATATGGGAGTTGGGACTACCCTATACTCCATGCAGGAGGCACATAATTGTGCTAAAAATGAGGTATACATAACATACACCTTATAGGAATTGAACTTGTGGTCTTTCTTTCAAGGGGTAGAAGAAAAGGTTTTAAGCCTATGTTGGGTAAAGGCTTCTGATGTTAAAATTAAATGAGAGATTGTGCAAAGATTTATTATTAAGACTTTTTTAAGAATAATTTCTTGTGGGCTAGTAATTTCTATAAGATACTTTAGAGGATGTCAAATAATGTATTGGTTTCCTTTGCAGTGATGTTGACTCATGATAACAACCTTAGAAAATTGTATCACCTAATGAAGTCATTTTCTCTTATCAATCATTGCCTAAATTGACAATTGAACTACAACAAGATATTTGATAGTTGCTCATCTAGAAGATGGATTTGAAAAGAAATCATGGTAAATATTAGCCATAGTATATTTTTCTATTAGTTGCACATCAATAGAAAATGTGTGGAATGCAATTACACCAAAGTAATATTGATTTGCAAGTACCACAATCTTTGAGCACAATAAAGGTGTATGAGCATACATGCTTTGAACTCAATTATATAATCCTAGAATTGATATATCTATGCTTGAGCATCTCTTAAAGCACAAGGGTATTCTAGATCATCTCACTAATGTAGTTGAGACTATTGGTGATCAAGATCTCATTACAACCCTTAATAACTTTTGTCAATGTTGTTTAAGAATTTCAAGGCTATGTTCACATTCAGTGGAAATTCAGAAACTCAATGTTTTGGAACCTTGAAATTCAATGTTTTGGAGTGCCTACTATCACAACATGAAGAAATGCTTGAAAGAGATAATGAAGCCAAATCAATAAATGATTTTGCATCTAAGTTCTAGATCAAGAAGCCTCAATTATAAAGGCATGTTCTTTTGGATAATATTAAACAAAATAGAGTAAAGGTTTGTTATTATTGCACTTGTCATAGTCATTGAATGTTAATGCTTCAAGAAGAAGAAAGATATGAATAAAGGTGAACATAAAAGCATGACAACTTATGAAAATATTGTAAATGATAATGAAATACATATTATCTTTAAAATATGCTTGTAAATATGTCAAAAGTGATGACGCATATATCCTTGATTTAGGTGTTAGTTGTCAAATGACTACTGGTATTGACAACTAAAAAAATCTAATAAAAATTAAGTGACACTATTACAATAGGAAATTATTTGAAACTATATGTTAGAGGAATTTGTGGAGCTCCTTCCAATATTTTTACTCAATTTAAAATAGGTCTTGATAATATTTGTGCGTGTGTAAATGGGTACCTGTTAGAAGCAACACAAACACTCAATAGATCATTATATTAGCGTCATGGGGTTAGTAAAAACATGAAAAGCATAGAGAACCCACTAAAACCGACCTATTGCCTTCTAACTAGGAGGAGTGTGACTAACAACATATCAGCCCTCAGAATATGCTATTGAATCAGTGACTAATACAACATAGCATGAAGGATTTGAATAAAAACAAACTAAATGATGATGAAACATGCAAACTAGCTTCAAAATATGAAATAAGAACAATGAACTAGCATGAGATGAAACATGAAATATAGTTCTAGAGACAATCTAGCAGCATAACAATGCAATTTTGATCTAAGATGAAGGCTTATTTGCTCTCAAAACAGGCTTCTATTTATAGAAGAATGGGAGAGAGAGGGGGGGTACAAGGTTCATTTATGAAATAGGAGGCCCAATAAATGAATATGTAAGAGCTATTAATGCCTAAGGCATTAATAAGGCATGGGAGAGACATGGGCTTAAGGTCTTCATATTA
>MU223712.1:52898-64889 GCA_018584345.1 Thuja plicata | reverse complement strand
GATAATATAAATCAGTGATAAAAATCACCTAGGACATTAAATTGATTAAAAGAATTATGCCAAGCAGTAACAGGGTCGTTTGGACATAAATCAAGGGTATGATCACACTTAGGGCAAATAGGGTCTACGGTTGCGATAGACCAAATTCAGGTGGTTACAATATTTTACTCATTTTAATATTTAAGAATAATCTATTTTAGGAAGTCAAATCATTAGTAAAGATAGGAAGGTCATTTTTCCACAAACATCTAATAATTTGCTTGACAATAAAGAAAAAATTGGATGTAATGGATATATGAAAGGGGGAATAATTTACATGAAGACAAAATCTTCTAAAGACTGAGTTACAAGAATTGCATAAAATAATTACATGTAACATGAAAGCCTTTGTCATACTAGCCTCAATTAATTAAAGGAAACATTCAATCAAAATCTAATATATGATAGTCCATCGTCTCTACAGAAAAATTGTTTTGTAAATTTTTTACTTAGGAAAACAAAATAGAGAAAAGTTTAATTTTGGAAATGCTTAGAGAGTCCCCAATAAGTTGGAGCTACTTCCTACTTCATTTTGACTTTCATGGACTAATTAAGATATTTCCTTAGGGAAATCTCAATGTAATCTTTCAATGATGAATACACTTGAAAGGTATCAGTTTACTTTTTTGAAGAATAAATTTGAATCATTTCATGTTTCCAAGGAGTTTATATAGAAATTAGAGAATACATGCAAGAAAATTAAAGTGCTAAATATTAGATTAGGGTATTCTATACAACAACAAAAATTGTTAATATTTGCAAAAAATAAATAAAAATGAAATCAAACGGCTACTCTAAGCTCCATATAATCAATGAATTGGAGTCCCTAAAAGAATTAACAAGATACATCAAGAGAAAGCTAAATCAATGCTCAAGGCGTGTAATTCCTTAGTTAATTTTGAGAAGTATTTATACACTGACATATTTGATCTATCAAAATTTAACCAAAATATTGGAAAACATATCTCTAGAAGAAGCATGGTCTAGTCAGAAACCATTGGTTAATCATTTAATTATCTTTGGGAGCATTTCATATAGAAACATTCCAAAAGGGAAAAGAAGAAAGTTTAGTGATATGCGAAAAATGAAACCTTGATGGATTTGATGACTCTAGTAAAGCCTTTTGATTTTAAGATCTCAAGGAAAATGAAATTCACATCTATAGAGATTTTATTTTTTTAGGAAGTATCACCTTCTATGTGTTCACCATGTTGATTTGATAGAAGGAAAAGATGTTAATACTATTTAATTATAGTCATCCAAATAGTTTGAATCAAAACAAGAAACAACTCTGTGTGTGTGTGTGTGTGTGTGTGTGTGTGTGTGTGTGTGTGTGTGTGTGTGTGTGTGTGTGTGTGTGTGTGTGTGTTAGAGAGAGAGAGAGAGAGAGGTATCACCTTCTAGGTGTTCACCATGTTGATTTGATAGAAGGAAAAGATGTTAATACTACTTAATTATAGTCATCCAAATAGTTTGAATCAAAACAAGAAACAACTCTGTGTGTGTGTGTGTGTGTGTGTGTGTGTGTGTGTGTGTGTGTGTGTGTGTGTGTGTGTGTGTGTGTGTGTGTGTGTGTGTGTGTGTGTGTGTGTGTGTGTGTGTGTGTGTGTGTGTGTGAGAGAGAGAGAGAGAGAGAGAGAGAGAGAGAGAGAGTTGATTACCTAAATTCATGCTCATTACCCAGTCCAAAATATAATAATCCTCTAAGGAGATCAAAAAGAGAAAGGATAACACTCATCAATTTGTAGAGCCATGAACTCAATTACATGATAATGATTATAAAATTTTAGGTGTTCATGAACCAATCAATTTTGAAGAATAAGTAAAAGAAGGAAAATGGAAAAATCCTAGGAATTATGAAATAGATTCACTTTCTTAGAATCAAACATGAGAGTCGCTACCTTTAATTACTAGTAAATAATTTAATAAGTGTACATGGGTATTCAAAACAGTTTTAGAATATAATTTTTGAATTGACAAGCAAAAGGAAAGTTTGATTGCTAAAGGTTACAAACAAATTGAAGATGATGATTTTGAGGAAACATTTCCTCTAGTTTAAAATATGGTTACTGTACATGTGTAAATCTTTATCTGTGTAGGCTGGTGTAAACAAGCAAATGTTAGCTAAAAATACATAACATACACAAATGTAAAATAACATGACCTCCGGTGAGCTAAAATGAAAGCACCCTCATTCCATTTGATTTTCTCTTTTAATGGAGAATGTGGGTATGCTCTCCAAACACGACAATGGATTCCCCAATAGATACAAGCTCACTAGATGATGGAAATGAAGTCAATGCATACTACAATAGAGATTATATGATGAAACAATGAAAACTAGATGATGATGAAACAAGGTAAAGATTGGATGTAAGATGATATATGCTAAAATGGATTTAAATGATTCTAAGATGATATGCAACAAGCTAATATAAAAATGAGATATTAAACTAGCAAGATAACTATGAAAATGCTATGAATTATAGAACTAAAATAACATGATAAAAATGCATATGAAGAGTGGATCAAATGCTTTAAGAGAGGCTCCTATTTATAGGAAATATAGGGAAATGAATGGCTAGGATTAAAAGTTTAATGAAGGGCTAGGATGGAAGAGGATTGATGAGGTGGATCCAATGTGGAAGCCACACAAGAAAAGGTGGTTGGTCAGGAAAAAGGCAAAGTTCCTCACACATGTGTGAGCAACTTTGAAAGAGATGGGGAATTTAAGGTTGGATACAAAAGTGTAAGAGGGGAAAAGCTCGAGGTTTCTCACACATGTGTGAGCAACTTGGAAAGAGGGAAGAAGAAACAAAGTTGTAAGAATGTAGGTGGGTATTTAAGGAAGGTGGTTGGTCACCTTTGGGAATGTGCTCACACATGTGTGAGACACATTCAAATTGGAGGGAAATACTAATTGTTGTAGGAATTACGTAATTAGCTTAATTAATCTAGGATTAATTAAAGGGGTAGACTAAGATGTGATAGTGATGGGGTAGGTTAAGGATTTAGGCTTAGATTAGGATTTAATTAATTAAACCAAGGGATTAGTATTGGAGGCGATTTAAATAATAAAATTATTCAAATTAGGATGAAAGGGGTCAAATTATTTAGACGTCTACATTTTTCCCCTCTTTGTTATAGCATCATGAAGTGTGTTAGATAAAAGAAGATTAAAACATAGTGGATAAAAAGGAATAAGACTAGAAGCATGATTCCCCAATCATGATGAGGAAGGATGATGAGGAGATAATGGTATGCCCCCTCAAGAGGAAAGGCGGGTTCTAAGAACACGGGTGTGCTCTCGAAATTGGCAAGGGGAGAATACTAGAAATAGGGATAAGTAAGGTTGCATGATCAACAAGATGACAGAGATGGTCAGGGGAGGGAATAAATAAGAGCCTCTATGGGAATGCATATGAAAATGAAAAAATGATTATGCAAGGGGGATTGTCGTGTTGAAAAATGGAGAGCATATCCTAGTTTTGATTTTGTACTTGACACTATGCATCAAGGTATGAGGAACCAAGACGACAGTGTGTCAAGTATGTGATTAAAAAGGTAAAATACAACCATATGGCTTATGATACCATGATATGGAAGACCATGATGCCTTGTGACAATAGGATGCAAGAACCATGATAAATTCAAACAATACAAACACATACAAGCAATAAGAAAGCATGCACATCAAACCAAAAGCAAATCAAAATTTTGCCCCCTAGTCAAGCTGAAAATAAATTGGTGGATTGATTAGTGATCGATGATAAATTAAGGATGGAAAAGTTAGCGATAAGAACAATGCACATCCAAAGGATTTAAAAGGATACATCCCATGATGATGATTTGATTAAAATTTTGATCAATATATTATCAATTGTTTTGCATCAAGATGATGACGTGATTGAAGGTTTATGTGCTAAATTGCAAGATTGGATTTCATGGATTAGTATTGATTGCACTTGATTGGATTGATTTGGGATTTTTGGATTATAGGGAGTGTGTGGATGAATAGATTGGATAGAAGAGTATAAATGATTGGATATGATAGGATTGGAGGATAAGATAGATTGGATTAGAAGATAAGGATTTGACATGAAAGGATTGGATGTATAAGATGGAGTGAATGGGATGGGAGGATTCATGGATTAGACATAAGATGAAAAGAACAAATAGACTGGATGGGATCGAATTGAAGAACCAATAATGGATAAAATGGATTGGTACCAATGACAAGGGAGAACCACGGTATGGTAAAGGATGGAAGGATGGAAATATTGTTTGTATAAGAGATAGATGGATAGAATGGATGGATAGGTAATATGGTATGGAAGGATATGGGGGATTAAAGGATGAAGATCCAAGAAGTATGTGGAAAATGAGTGAAATTCCCTTCACTAGAGGTAGGAAAATGAAGGATAGGAAGATGGAGGATAAAGGATATATGAGATGAAAGGATGGTGTATAAAGGATGTGATTTGAGGATAGTGATATGATATGGAGGACTAAAGGATGAGGAATGGGTGAATGAGGACCCAAGAATCATATTTCAAAGGAGTGAGATGCCCCATATTAGCTAAAGGTGGGAAAAATAAAGGATGGGAAAATGGTGGATAAAGTGAGTGAGATGGACAAATAGTGTATAATGGATATTCATGTAGGGAATGAAGGTTTGTATTGTCCAAAGCATGCATGGATATTTTAGTGCCTCTACAGTTTATTCAAGAGGAAAGGTATGAAAGGGGAATGAGTTTGGATAAGGGATATGAGATGGAGTGTAGGGGATAATGACATGTAGGATATGGATATGATAGGTAATATGGAATGGAAGAAATGCATGCGATAATCAGGATCAATACATGGGAGAGGAGGATAAACTTATATAGGATAATGGACGGTGAAATGGAGGATAGGGATAGGATGTCAAGATCAGATATGGATAGTGTATGGGCTTTAAATAGGATAATGGATGGATAATGGAGGAAATGAATGGGATATTCAATATCAAAGATGCGAAATGGAGGATGTACATGGATAGAGTTATGGATACTGAAGAAGGAACATGGAGGGTGTCGATGGTGGGTGGAAGGAATGGAGTTTTCCCCCAAGTGTAGAGTACAAGGGGATGGAGGGATTACACGTGACGTCTTATTTCTAGGTTTTCATCATGGTACTTGTCTAAATCACTAGTTTGTCAATTTTTCACCACTGGATGATTTATTGTTTCTGATTTTTTTTATGTTTTTTTTTTATTTTTTGGTATTTTGTGGAAGGAGTTTATGGATGTAATGATAATTAGGAGATGGACGGAGGACTCAAGCATCAAGAACCATAGGTGGTATCCCTTGAATTTGTGTTATATTGGACCAAGGCCTTTTTTATATATACGTTCATAGAGGTTGATGGTGGGAAGGAAGATGAAACAGATGGGAGTTGGAGAAGGGATTTATGCATAAGATTGGAATAATGGAATGGAAGGATGGGGAGGGAGTGGTGGATAAATATATGTGGATGTTGGAAATATCATCAATGGCACACACCTTGAAGGGTGGTGGAGTTGTGTAGGAGAGGATGGGGTATCAAATGTGGATTTTGGGATGTATGGGCCAAAATGGATTTGGAAGATGGGGTATTCTAGATGGAGGATTGGAGGACTTATGAGTGGAGGAAGATTTTGGATTAGAAAGGTTGGATGACAATTTAGATTTTTGTTTAAAATTAATTGCTTCAATGACTAGCTTGGGAATCCACATGGTTCTCAAATTTTTCTGTGTGGGGCTTTGTGGCCTTTTGAATTTTTCTTTCTTTTGGATCATAGTTTTCTTTGCTTGAACATGTCTTTTATATGGGATATGTTGATCCTCAGATTTTTGTGGATTTTATACTTTATGCATTTTAGTTTTGGCATCCAAATTTCTTTCAATAGCAATGGTATGGGTGCATGAGGATGGATGATTAGGAGAGTTTGTGGATGGAATAATGGAGGGTGAATTTTGGAAGGAATTCAAGGATGTGCGTCTTTGTTGATATTTTTTAGGGATTTGCGGTGATGTGTTCATGGAATTTGATATGGTGGATGGATGTATGTAAGGACCCAAAATTGATGGAAGGGATGAAATTTTTTGTTGAGCATTGTTTTTACACAAGCCAACTTGCTAGGATCTTGAGATTCAATTTCCTCTCTTGAAAGAATAACGGAGTTATTCCCAAGGTTCTATGGGGTCGGGTCACAACCTGCTTGGTTACTCAGTTGAAGATAAATGTGAATGTTCATGAGGAGGCCTTTTCTGGTACGTTCAAGACATCAAACTATAAAATGATCTTTAGTACTATTTTTGGTATTTTCTATTTTAACAAGATTAGTATTTGAAATAAAAATGCAATTTTTTATTTTGAGGTGATTACTTTTAGATTGAGATAGAATTCAAAGGAGCGAGGTAACGAGAGATGAAGTAAATTACTGAAACAAAATCCTACGGACGTAAATCACTGTAAACCCTTCCTTGCGAATTGAATGGTGGGGAGATTTAGAACAAACCCAAGAGATACAAATCAGACAAATTCGCCATTCAATACCTAATGGATGCAAGCGTTTTGAGAGAAGGTGAATTCACTCGTGCAAGATATTAAAAACCTATCAAATCATGAAGCCACCAAGATGTGCGCACCCACAAGATGGATTTATCATTAATCCCAATAGATGATCCCTTCCACGCATTCATCACAGCAAGGTAGATAGACAACAGCAAACTCCAACTAAGATAAACGTGAATTCAAAACACAACAAACAAGAGGCTCTTTGAAAGTAATGAATAATTCATACACACAATTCACCAATTTGCATAGATGGCAGCAATTTACACACCACGAATGAAGCACAAAATGTAGGTCTTTATTGTATTAAGAATTTGACCATATTACATTGATTTTATTACAATATATAGATTTTTTGATCTACCAACTCTGAATGCCGAATTTAGGGCATCAGAGAGTCTAAACTTAAGAAAATAAACTAAAATAAAGCTTAGCTGAAAATAAATTATTTCTAATTGATATTGAATAGCTTGCATGGATTTGAAATCCATTTACAATCAGTTTGTCCATGCAAGAGGGATCAAACTCGATGAGAAAGAAAAAGAAAAAAGAAGATAGGGTTTCTTCTATGAGCTGGAGTCTTCTTCTCGTCTCTTGGAGTTCTTTCTTGGAATCTTCATCTAGAGGGTCTTCCTATGGTGGGAACTGACAGGGGACCCTTAGTCCTCCCAAAACAAACTCAAGTTAACCCTCAATCTTATATGGATTTCAACTGGCATGCAAAAAGATGATCTCATTGGAAGCACTCAGATTTTTGGCCCCCGACCTCTACTCCAATGTTTTTAATATCCAATAATGGCCAAGTGTCGAACTGACTCTAGAGATCTCAAGGCTTCGGCCTTTTTGGAGGTCGAAAGGCTAAAAAGGCCGAAAGGCCAAAAAACCAAAAGGTTGAAAAGCTGAAAATACTGGAAGGCCCAAAGGCCAAAAACTGCATTTCTTGATGAGGTCGAAAGGCTGAAAGGTGGAAAGGCCAAAAGCTTGCCTTAGGATAATTTCGCTAAGTGTTGAAAACTACTTTTTCCAAAAATGTTCAAGGGTCCAAGGAGTCGGTTTGGGAATATTTTTGGGTGTGCAGTCCAGAGCCTCTATATGATCTCCTGAACTTCTTCGTAGTTTATCTCCTTCCTTTTTACCTTATTAACTTTTTGTTCCTGCTTCCCTTTGAATATTGTCAGTTCAGAAGCGAAGAACTGGATCTCTTCTTCATGTTTCGTCATCCTTAACATTTCTTCCCTCGAATAGAACATTTGTTGTAGGGATTCCTTGGTACTAATGCCTACCATAATGTCTCTGAACTATTGGACCGCTTCTTTTGATGGTTGTAAGATGTGTTTATTTTCGTCTCGGTACAAGTCGAGGCCAATCCCTGTGAAGAAAACATCAATTTCTTCTACCCATTCTAAGAATTCCTTTTGTTTCTCTAAGATGGAGGCTTGACATTTCTTATAGACCTTAATTATTTTGTTCGTCCATTTATTCCAAGCCTCAAAGTTATCAAGCTCTTCACCTTCATATACTTTCACCAATATCTGGAAACGTTGTTTCCTAATTATTTATAGGTCTTGGGAGGCGGCTTGACATTTGTCTATCTCAGAGTTCAGGCCACCTTCATCCTCCATCAGGTTTATCAAATTTGTAGCTTCAACCAAAATGACCCTGTAGGGTTTGAATACCCGTTTGATGGCCTCTTCCCCGTACTTCTCAAAATCTCCTTTCCAATATGCACTCGCTTGGATAAAGGACGGTGTTAATCCTATCAAAAATTATGGGGCGTTCCTCTTCTCTAACACTGCCTGTAGTGAGGCCTCTGGATAGCTTGGGTCAATAGGACCAACCATCTTGTGAATGAACTTCTTTGAAGCTTCATTCTATTTCGTCCAGGACTTTATAGTCTCCTCATCCTTACTCATGAAACCTAAGGCATGTTTAAGCCCTAAGGCTTCCAGTGTCTTTCTCCCTTCCCTTGTGGGCTCTCCCAAATCTACCTCCTCAAATGTGTAGTCTTCTAGAGTGGCTTGTGTTTGAGAGGTGCTAGCAGAAGGAACTACAGCATGTGCCTTCTGGTGCCCCCTAGTATCTTGGGTAACATAGGACATTATCCATGCTAGTAATATGACCCCTATTTGATGAAAAACTTTCCCTAAAGAAGTCATATTTACATCTTCCCCCTCATCCTTATCTATGTAAGTTATTTTCCTTAACTGGATTTCTTTAGTGAACCATGTAGGTTTACTAGATGCGGTGACTGGCTCATATGGGGCAACCTGAAGGACTAAATCCAGGTTTTGGGGCCTCAGGTTTACTTCCTTATCTGAGGTCACTTCCTTATCCGACCCTTCTTCTTGTTCCTTGTTTTTTTTATCCTCATTCATTCCTTACTCTTCTCCTCCTTCTTCCCTTCCCACCTCTGCTACCTTATGTTGCCTTTCCTTTTCATGGTCTTCATCTCTTGAGGAGCTAACTAACACTTCAGTATTAAGTCCGGTCATGACTTTCAATGAGGTTTCGAAAGGTGACATGACTTCTACACTTACTGATCCTTTAGAGGTTGGGATGAAGCAAGGCAAAGAGATTCATGATGGTGGAGTAGGTGTAAGGAGATTTGGAATGGGAATTGGGATAATAGTAGTTAGAGGCGGAGTCGGTGTTGGAGTTGAGAGTAATGGTGGTGGAGTAGGAATTGGAGGTGGAAGAGTAGTTGGTGGAGTAGGAATGTGAGGCAGAGGAGTAGCAACAAGGGTCTCTTCTGTGGCCTTATCCCCTATTACATCTTGGGTGACTGGGGGATCTTGATTTCTGGTCCCTTGATCTATTTTAGAGCTCCCTTCCACGATAGGTATGTCAGGCACTAGATTAGTAAATTGAGTGGGTGGTGGAGTGAGGGTTACCTATGGCTAAAAGAGAAATAGACCTCCTATTTCATACCTTGTTGCATAACCTGGTGTATCTTGGCCTTGGTCCAAAAATCCTTCTAGACCTTCAAAGTTAGACATCTGGAACTCATCTGATCCTAGAGCATCTAGGGGATTATCTTTCTCCTTGGGATCTTCCTGGCATTTCCTGGTAGACTCCTTCTCACTCCTCTTCTTAGATCTTGTCCTTTTAACTAGAGGTACCTCTTGTTCTTCCTCTTCTTCTGGCTCTTCTTGTAAAGTTTCTAATTGTGGAGACACATAAGTTATCTTCCTCTTGTATGTTTTCTTAACCTTTTCAGTAGTAGGAGGAGACTATCTAGAAGTGGATGGCCCTTTGTCTGGAAAAACCCATGCTTCCCCCACTGGAGGATCTATTTGCCCAGTCACTCTAGTCTTGGGATCCTTGTGCCTTGGGTTTGACCCATACTCTACTATGCATTCATGGCCATACATCGTGTTTGGCTTTTGTGTTGGTGCCTTCTTGTATTGTGGCACTGTATTTTTCTCCCCATGTTGTTTATCCGCCTTCTTGGGTGGATCCATTATGGTTTTTACTGGGATTGGATCCATTTTATAAGGCCTTCTGATCCAGTTTTCTATTGTTCTGAGTAAATGCCTAGCCCGGAACTCAATGTCATCATTCTCATCTTTATTAATTTTTGTATTCATGATGGACCTATCATATATTTTATCCACAGTGTAGATGGCCTCTAATATACTATCTGAATCCTTCTCCCAAACCTTTGGAGGAATTAGGGTCTTCAATATGTGTTGTGCAAGGGTGAGGGACATCCAGCAATAATCTCAGATCCTGACCTCATGATCATCCACACAATTGATCCAATGGTCTTCCAAATGTGGTTCATGGATATAGAACTTGCCGATGATGTGGTTGTATGTTCCTATCGGGTCAAACCTTGGCCTAACTTTTTTATAGAGCTGTAACGGGCATTCATCCCATTCAAAGGCCAAGGATTTTTAGACCTTCATATCTTGTAAGGTGTATGGGCCCAGAGAAATAGGAAATTCCCAACAATGTTTCTTTTTGTGCTTGATATGTTCATAGGCGTCAGTAAGCTGTTTGGCCATTTCTAGGGTGATAACCCAATCAGATGGGTATTGGGGAAACTTCTTATGTCTTAAGGTAGAGCCTGTCACCTGGATGTAAATGAATGTATTATACTGTATATAGTAAGCCCCAATGGCCCTCACCTTGGCGACAATTTCCTCTGACATCCTTTTCACAAAATCACCTTCAATGGATCAGATGATTGCGAAGGTGAAGGCATCAATGACTATACTGTAGTCTGTGTTGTCTTCTGACATGTTTGCCTTTTTCTGTAATTGGGGGTACACAATGCGAGGCCATGCATTGGGATCATTGATGTTTCCCCTCCTGATGAGTCCCGAGTAGTATGTCTGTGCTTCCAATAAGTATACCATGTAGGTACTCATATAGAACTTAGGGTTGTGTTTTACTGCCACCAGTTGTTCATCCAACTCATCGCTGATGATGGTTACCCAATCGAACCTAGACTTATGACCTCTATTTTTCTCTATTAAGAGAATCATCCAGTTTTCTAGTTGGAAGGACTGCGGTAATCCATATACCCAGCTTAATAATGTCAGGGCTGCCTGAATATCATCTTTCATGTACCCCCTCCTGAGGTCTATCTTGTCCAGCTTGTTTTTGGGGAGAGGTTGCTTGAGGTAATTCTTATTTACTATGTCATATGCCTCCTCCCCTTTGTTTTTAAAACATCTGTTTCCCTTTTCTATGAAGACGTCATAGAACTTATCTATGCCTTTGTGGAGGTGGAAGACCTCTTCTATGAAGTCTAGCCTGATATCTAGTACCACTTGTCCCTCTATATTTTGGACCACCTTTTTATCTAATTCATAATGGTTTTCTAAATTCGTGATCAATTTGGATGATGTACCAGCCACTGGGTCGGTTGTCGCTGTATGTGATAAAAACCTACCTGCAAGGGACAACACTAAAATATGCAAACATCAAGATTAACCATTAAACAAGATTCAAAAAGGGTTAGCATATTTAAAATGAAATCCCAAAACAAGTGTTTAAACCACAACCTCCGATGAACCAAACAAGGGCACCCAATGCCTTGTGGATTTGCTCTTAGAGATTATTGTGGGTGTGCTCTCCCAACACAATAACTTAATCCCACTATTTGATCCAAGAATGCAACTAAAAGAGTGAAAAGCTTCAAGAACAAGTATGAAGAACTTGTCTCAAAGCCATCACAAATGATGAGATGGATGCAATATTAATCTAAATTGATATGCAAGATGAACAAAAACTATCTAAGATTCATTCCATTATCCTAGCATGTGATTTCTAGATTCAAAATGCAAGAAACATGAACTAACATTGATATTACTATGAAAATGCTAAGTGCTTCTAAAACTAAAATGG